>RJWH01000028.1:366004-408981 GCA_004363575.1 Solenodon paradoxus
AGCATCCTTTTGTTCTGCAATGGTCAGAAAAATTCTTCCTGTTACGTGGCTCTCCTGAATTCACTAAATAGTATAAAAGCAGAAGAAAAGCCACCTCTTCAGTTTCCAGGTCAGGCTCACTGTCCGTACATGGATGTCCATACACGCACTCCCTCAGCAGAGGAACAGGTGAGCCTGAGCTTCTCATGACCTCATTCTTTTCTCAACTTGATTTTTGAGACATCAGGTATCCCCACCTTCAGCCCCACATCGCTGATCTTTGTCTATGACAGACATTCCTGCATTACTTTTACCTTCAATGTCTCTGGCCCCAATTTGGTTCTCTTTGGGTTGGGGAAGAGGAAGGTCAAACGTGGGGTTGAAATTTTGTGAGAATTTGGTCATCTCTGGACCCTCTTCTAGGGGAAAATGTGCACATACAGACTGAACACCTTGATCACACAACCTGGGAAATTCACAGTTCCCAGCTCACCCCAAGTCCATTCTTGAAGCCCAAGTTCAAGTCCCTGATCTTATGGGGGCAATTAGCATTTCTGCCAGTTCCTGTAGGGCTCCCAAAAGAGGAGCAGCTCAGGCCACATCAAAAGCTTGTAATGCGATTCCACTCGCTCTGTGTCTAGGATTTATGGCTGCCTCTTTCAGCCTTGATAACTTTGCCATTAACGCTGATCCTTCCTCAGCACCCCACAGCATCTGAGCCATATTTGAATCCCCTACATTACTCACTCAAAACAGTGGTCATGTCATGTCACTTCGACCTCTGAAATGAGTCATTTCCTTGTTCTGGCTTTGTTTGTCTTTTTTAGAGTTGATGCAATTGTGCCTTCCAGCCCTGCTCTTGCGGAGCCTGACATGCTCAGCCTCTATTCCATCTTCCTACAGGCAAATCTGATCCATCATTCTCTCTACACCCTCCCTGCCTCTCAAATTAGCCATCACCCAGCCAACCCTGCTTGTTTCTTACCTCATCCTGTCCTTCCACGACCCGTGCCAATGTGCCAGTGCCAGCACTCCACTTTCCAACTACTAAGAATGAGATTGAATTCATTAGCAGCCCTATTGAACTGAGTCTTGGGTCTTCATTCCGTGTTATGGTTTGTCCTTCAAGGTTTTTTGAGGTTTCCCTTCATGTGTAAAGCCTTCTCCGAGCCCCCGTCCTCCTGGCCTCTCTGAACTGTGGGGTGATTGTGTTCCTGTAAAGCTTTGTACCTGTAGCACACTTACCTCATCTGTGTTGTGATTTCTGACTCAAGGTCAGTATCCCTCTTTGCGCTAGGAACGTGATTTGAGATCAAAGACAATGTCTAGTGCTTTTTGAAATGAAGAGCAACTGCAACAGTGCTTGGCATGAAAAAAAAGACATGAAAAAGACATGAAAAAAAAATACATGAAAAAATAAATGCAGGTCATCCAAGCCCTTCCTCATCACCTGCTCTATTCCTTCCCTCTGCCTTGTTAGCTCTTCCTCTGTGCCATGAGGAATCCCAGTCTGCTGTGGGAGCCCTGCTCCCTTTAGCTTCTTCTGTAGCGAACACTTTAGTTCTTCACACTTCTTTCTTGCATCCACACTATCTTCTTTTTCATTGCTTCTGGCACCACCTGGATTTAGAATAGTACTTTTCTCTGTGCCCCTTTCACAGCCAATACTCCTTTTAACATTTCACCATGTTATAGTTTACTGAATTTTGCGTATCATTACTGTAGCAGATCATGGTCCTATTGAAGGAAATAGTATCTAAAATACTCAGGTTCTCCAATGATGTGCACAGGTGCCCTATAATTATTTCTGAGACTTGTCCAGATAGTCACTGCATTTGCCTCTTTCCTCTGTGAAATCCTAACCAACAGTTGCCTCTCCAGATGCATTTGAACAGTCCCTGTGATGGAAAGCTGTTTCATGAGTTCTATTTTGAGAAGACCTGGTGATAGAATTACTGTTTTTAAAAATCTTTAAATATTCATCTTTGTCCAAGGGCCCAGTCTTTGGCTTTCAGAAAAGTAGGACAAATCCACTCTCTTCTTGCCCTTAGATGTCCTTAAAGGCTTTGTTCAAAGTTCTGTTAACCCTGTGCTTTTCAAACTGCATTGCTTATACAAATCATGTAGGGGTTTGTTAAAATGCAGATTCTGACTCAGGATCTGAGATTCTCCCTCTCTAAACAGCTTGTAGTTGGTCCAAGGATTTTACCTGGAGTAGCAGTGGTCTGGTCTAAAACATTTTCACAGGTTAGGACTTCCCATTATCTTGCTATCTATCGTCCTCTTTCTTCTGGATAAAGCTGTTTGCAAGACTTCTGTCAAGTGTGGAGGCACATTATTCCATTTACCACACCTTGCGTGGTGATGTCCTGTGTAAAGAATACTGGGCTTCCGAGAGAGGACATCTGGGCTTGAGTCCAACCCTGCCAACTGCATGACATTGGCCAAGTCAGACAAATTAACTTTCCAGTCTGTTTTCTTTTCTAAAAAAAGAAGGGGGAAAAAATGTCCAGTGACTGTGTTGAATAGTTGGGTGCATCAGAGGATTATGTAACATGGGAGAATACTAGATTTGTGGCTATGTGCCATGTTTCAGAGCCATTATTTTATTTCTGTTGATGCAATTTAAGGTTTGATTGGTTCTTTTGCCACTTGCTTCAGAATGTTGCAAACTCAACAATCGAACACGTAAGCATTTAATAATTGCCATCTAGTAGCACTTACTGAGTACGAGGCACTAAGCTAGATAACTTCACCTATTTTCACACACCATCGGAAAACAAGTCAACCAAACCAAAACATTCTTCTTCCTCTAACCACCAAGGTGGCCCGAGTCTTACCTTTTTGCCTTCCTGCTCCATGAGCACCCATCAGGAAAAAAGCCCTTCATCAGAGAATACCTTTGGCAGATAGCGTTAGACTTCTCAAAGATCAAAGTATCTGAGAAGTTTCCCTCCCGACGCAGCTGAGTGGTCAGACCACAGCGGAGACTGGAGTCCACGCTGCTGCTGAAAATGTGTCTTAATTTGCACAATGAAGGGTTTAAACTAAGTCCTTTCCAAACCCTTCTCTGAAAAGTCCTAAGGGTTGTAGGAAATGGCACAGAAGTTGTGAGCCTGGTTGGGAAAGGGAAGGTGTTCTCGCAGATGGAGGCCCACACTGGCAGCTTGACTCTAGTTTAACACTTTGTACTCCAGTAAGATATATTTGAAGAAATGACTCTGCTCTGGTTGCTCTTTAACTGGAGACTTGTTTCAACAGCATGAATCCTCAGCATCTGTTTGTCAGTAGAGCGGTGACTTAGCGACTGTCCAAACCCCTACAGAGGACTGGAAGATGATAGTTATGTTTTCCTTTCCTGAGCCCAGGATGACCCGATTATCTATTCTGGTAGATCAACTCCTGGCAATTTGCAGAGAGCATGTTTCAGATAATTACTATAAGCAAGCAGAGCCCTGCTGAAAGTCATGCGTGGCTCATTTACCCGAAACACCCAGAAATAGTATTTATAAGCACTGAAGCATTAGTTTTTGGATTTGTGTTCCCAAGAGTGTCCTATATGAAGACGTTTCAAGTGTTCTCAGTCTAAGCTTTTTTTTTTCCTAGCAAGAAATAACATGTGAGAAAGTTGGAAAAGATTCTTGAGTATTAGTATTTGTCTGTACAAAATTTCAGTTTTTAACAAGATAACTTTTTTCGTCCAAGAAAGTCAGTTGTATGTTAAGCATAGTTTAATTTTCACATTTGTGGGTGGTAGCTTTTTCGCTTTTTGTTTTTGTGTTTAGTGATTTGGAAAATTAAAGTCTTTCAGCATCACCCCACAACCAATCAGGTCAATGAACCAAGTGTTTAGCAATGACAAAAAGCAAATATTTGTCTTTTGTCTATGCCCTTAAGAGCACGAGTTTCATACATGTATAGGGATGTTTTCTCCACCAATAGATGAGTAACTCTAGAGTAGAATCATACTTTCAAGGGAAGTTAAAGATTAATTTCCAGTACGCCTGGGCGGGCCAGGGAGTTGGGTGGCTGTGGGTGGTGCGGGGGGGAAACACAAAAACAACACAAACCTACAACTGTGTTCCCTAATACTAAAGGGGATTACAATAGTTGTTCCCTTACTAATAATGAACTACTTCATTTAATGAAAGAGGTTGACTGGACTGTATACCATGCTCTGATCTAATGCCTGGGGCTCAGCAATGAACAGTCACCATGTTTTGTTTTGTTTTGTGTTCAAAGGAAATGTACAGACAGGAATGAAGGTGAGCAGACAGGAAGAGACAGGAGGAAGAAAAATTTTTATTTAGTTGTTCATCCAGGTGGTTCTCCCTGGCTGCGGGACGCATTACCCAGGTTTGGGATGCACGGGGAATGCACTTGTTGGGAGGCAGGGTACCTAACTGCTACTCCACCAGGGTGTGCCAATCAGGCACCATCTTTTGCACACAAATCCCATCTTAGTGGGAAAACAAATGGAAGTGTTTTAGTCGAGTAAAAATGATAGGTGTCTTCAGCTCACTGTCTTGTTAGCTACTTTTTATTACTGCTTTTTCTTTTTACAATGAACTAAACTTTAGACTTTATTTGCATGTTACTTTTTCTATTTCATTTCCAGGATCCAGTTGAGGGGTCCACATTACATTTAGCTGTTTGATCTCCTAAGTCTGCTCAGATCTGTGACAACTTCTGAGTACTTTCTTATTTTCCATGATGATGGCAGTCCTAAGAAATACTGGCCTAGAATGTATACTGTAGAATGTCCCCCCATCTGGGTGTGTATGATGTTTTTCTTGTGATTAGACTGGGAAAGAATACCACGAAGGTGAGATGTCCATCTCATGCCATAAAGGCAACCACATGATACCATTGGTTGGTGAAGAATAGTGTCTGATAAGAAGTTCTGGTATTTTTCCACATTCTGTTTTTGGGAGGTTAGTCACAAGTCTCCTATCCTCTGATGGGAAAGAATGAAACTCTACAGCATACAAGGAAGAGTAGTACATTTTAATTGTTATTTGGAATTCATCTCTAAATATGTATGTAAACATATATGTCTCCTCTTTCCCAGTTTGTGTTTATTAATACAAGAATAGAAATAATGTATAATGAAACAAGGACCTTCAATAATGGACACTGGCCTGGATTCTGATTTTGTTTATTTTTATCAATTATAGCAAAACCATGTTGAATGAAACATTTGAGGCCTGCTGCTATTAATAAATTTGTCAGTGAAAGTCAATATAAGCATCTCATTATTATTGGGTATCACTTTATTGTGTTTCAGAAATAATGTTTTTTTTTTTCACATATTGAAGGTTTGTGATGATCTAAATTGAGAAGATCTATCACTACCATTTTTTTTCTTTCTTCTTTTAAAGGAAAGGTACAGGCAGGAATGAAGACAAGCAGAGGCAGGCAGGCAGAAAAAAAGGAGAAGAAGAAGCACTTTATTTAGCTGTTCGTCTTGGTTGTTTCCCTGGCTCCAGGAGGCGAACCTGGGACCCTAGGATGTCTGTGGATTGCACCCAAACATTACTCCACCAGGAAGCACCAGTGTCACTTTTTCAATCGCATGTGCTTACTTCCTGTCTCTGTCATATTTTGGTAATTCTTGGTATTTCAGACTTTTTCATCATTTATCTGGTATGGTGATCTTTGATGCTATTACTTTGGGGGTACCACATACCATGCCCATATGACAGTGAACTTAATAGTAAATGTTGTGTTCTGACTGCTCCAATGATCCACGTTCTTCCATTTGTCTTCCTCTCCGTGGGCCTCCCTATCCCGAGACACAACAATATTGAAATTAGGTGTAAACTGCAGGTGAACCCTAGTATTCAAGTGAAATGAAGAGTCACATGTCTCTCACTTTAATCAAAACCCAGAAACAAGCTTAGTGAGGATGACATGCCAAAAGCCACAACAGACTGAAAGCTAGGTCCGCTTGTGCCAGCTAATCACACTGTGAATGCAAAGTTAAATGTTCTTGAAGTTAAAAGTGCCAATCCAGTGAACACACAAATTATAAGAAAGTTAAACAGCCTTATGGCTGATATAAAGTGTGAGTAGTCTGGATAGAAAAATCAAACCAGTCATAAGGGTTCCCTAATCCAAAGCCTTATCCAGTCTAAGGCACTGTCTTCAAGTCTGAAGGTTGAGAGAGGTGGAGAATCTGCAGAAGAAAGCTTGAAGTTAGCAGAGGCTGGTTCATGAGATTTAAAGAGAAACCATCTCCACAACATGAGAATGCAGCTGCAGGAAGCTACTTGGAAGATCAAGCTCAGATCACTGGTGAAGATGGCGACATCGAACAACAGATACGCCATGGAGATGCAGCAGTTATATTTTGGAAGAAGATGCCAACTAGCACTTTCATAGCTTTTGTTGACTTCTGTCAATGCCTGGCTTCAAAGTTTCAAAGGATGCATTGATTTTGTTGTTAGAAGCTGAAGCAGTCGGTGACTTTAAGTCAATGATCAGCTGCCATTCAGAAAATCTAAGGGCTCTTAAGAATTACTCTGCCCATGCTTTACAAATTGAGCAATAAAACTTGGATGACAGTGCAACTGTTTACCTTGTTTACTGAATATTTTAAGCCAGTGTTGAGAATTACTTCTCAGAAAAAAATGATTCTATTTCAAAGCATTACTGCTCACTGACAATGCCCCTGGTGGTAACCCAAGAGCTCTGATGGAGATGCACAGGAGATTGCCACATTTTCCTGCTCACTAACACAATGATATATAGTCTGTGGTCCATGGCTCAAGGAATCATTGTTGACCCTCAAGCTTAATTTTTTAAGAGAGATATTTCAGAAGGCCATAGAAAGCGATTTCAGATGCCATAGTGATTCCTCTAATGTATCTGGGCAAAGTACATTCAAAACCTTCTGGATTCATCATTCCTGATGTCTTTAAGGACATTAGTGACTCATACGAGGTGGTCAAAATACAGTATTAACAGGAGCGTGGAAAAATTCTTTCCAGGTGACTTTGAGAGATGTGGTAGAAATAGCAAGAGAACTAGAATTAGAAGTGGAACCTGAAGATGTGACTGAATTTGCTGTAACAAAAAACTTGAATGAAGAGTTCCTTCTTACAAAGAAAGTGATTTCTTGAGGCAGAATCCTCCTAGCAAAAAATGCTATGAATCTTTTTGAAATGAAAACCAAGGGTGTAGAAAATTATATCAACAGTTCAACAGCAGTAGGGTGTGAGGACTGACTCCAATTTTGAAAGCAGTGCTACTATGACTAAAAGGCTATCAAACAGTATAGAATGCTAGAGAAGTCTTAAGTAAAAGGAAGAGTTAATTGATGTGGGTAACTTCATTCATGTCCTATTTTAAGAAATCACCACAACCACCCCAACCTTCAGCAACAACCATTCCTATCAGTAAGCAGCCCTCAACATCAAAGGCAAGACCCTGAACCAGCAAAGATTATGACTCGGAAGGCTCAGGTGATGGTTAGCCTTTTTAAAACAAAGTATTTTAAAATCAAGATAACTACAGTTTTAAAACACAATGCTATTGGGTACATAATAAAGTGTTCGCATAACTTTCATATGTATGGGAAACCAAAAAAAGTAGTGTGATTTGCTTTATTGCATTAGTACTTTTGTGGCAGTGGTCTGGAACTGAATCCACAATATTGGAGAGATGGCATCTGTATTTTATAATTTGAGTTGTTGCTCAAGTCATTCCAGCTTTGGTCATTTGGAATTATTTTATTTGCATTACTAAAAATACCAGTTATTAGGAGTTCCATGTAGATGAATTCCTTCTAACGCAACATTCTCAAATAGTTGCTCTCTACAATAATTTTTAATACCTGAGCTAATAGTCTTTCCTGTTTAATCATATTAGAATTTATTCACATTAATATTTTTACCTCAAAAGTCCTTCAGCAGGCGTGTCCTGGTGGAGGAGTTAGGTCCTGTTGCTAAGGGTGCAGGTCACACACCCTGGGCTCTAGAGGTAATGACCAGTGTGAACAACTAAATGCAAATACAAATTCTTCTCTCCCTGCCTGCCTGCCGACTTCATTCCTGCCTGCACCTTTACTCTGAAAGGAAAAAAAAAATTGTCCCTCACTGTCCCTTGGACCCCATCACCACTTGTGCTCATCCCCTACCACCTTCTCTGATGGTAACCTCAATTCTGTCGTCAATGTCCACAGGTTGGTCTTCGTTTGGCTGTTCCTTTCCTTTGTTTCTTTATATTCCACATGAGTGAGATCGATTGATATGTCTCCTGATTTTCTTTTTCCACTTAGCATAATCCCCTCTAGTTCCATTCATGTCACAAATGACAGATTTTCATTTTAGGGCTGTGTAGTAATCTATTGTGTATATCCACTACCTCTTTATCCATTCATCTGACATTGGACACTCAAGTAGTTTACAATTCTTGGCTATTGTTAATATTTCAGTAAACATGGGGGTGCATATATCTCTGTGGATTAGTGTTTTTGTGTCTTCTGGGTAAATGCCCAGAGGTGGGATGATGAAATGGTGTGGGATTTCCATTGTCACTCTTTGAAGAATCTCCATACTGCTTTCCATAAATGTTGCGCCATTCAAAACACTCTAAGAGTGTAAAAGTGTCCCTGTTTCTCTATATCCTTGTCAATAATTGTTTCTTTGTGGACTTGTGGATAATAACCAATCTCACAGTATAAGGTGATATCTCATTGTTTGGACTAGCATTTCCCTAATAACAAGAGAGAAAGAACATCTTTTCATATGCTTGTTGGTCATCTGTATGTCGTCTTTGGCGAAATGTCTAATCAATTCTTTGGCCCATTTTTTGATTGGGTTTATTTCTGTTGTTGAATTTTATGGACTTATATATTTTGAATATTAAGCCCTTGTCAGATGTATGGTGTGCAAATATCATCTTCCAGTCAGTAGGTTTTCTTTTTGTTTAGCTGATAGTTCCTTTTGCTGTGCAGAAGCATTGTAATTTGATATAGTCCCATTTGTTTATCTATTTTGGTTCCCTTGACACTGGTGTTAAGTATCCAAAGACCTCTCTTAAGGCTGATGTCATAGGAAGGCTTGCCTGTGTTGTCTTTTAAGTATTTTATGGTTTCTGATCTTACATACATCTCTAATCCATTTGAGTTAATTATTGCGCATAGTGTCGAGAGTGGTCTAGATTCATTCTTTTGTATGTCAGGCTTAGTTTTTGCAAGATTATTTACTACTCATAATCCATTTAGCAACACAAAATGAATACACATATCTCGTTTTTAATGCAGAACATGTAAAGCAAAATTTTAGCTGTAAGTCAAATAGTGACTGAGGGTCATAAAACAAATAAAAATCTATGGAAGTATTTGTATGCTGATACATCTTCCATAACACACCTGTAAACTTTTGAAGATGTTTTTAAGTAACCTTCATGCCTATTATTGTATCTATATCTATCTATACATAGTTATGGTCCACTTACTTTTCCTATAGACACCTGTATTACTTATAGGTACCAATATTAATTATTTCCTGAGTTTTCATAATGCCAGTAGCTAAAGTTTATCAATTCTGCTGATTTTTAACTCTGCCTCACCCAATAGGACCACTCATAGCACTTAAAATTAAGTTTGTCTTTATTTGAATCCAAGGCAGCTGCCCTCCCACAAAGTTTTCAAGTACAATGACTAAAGTAAAATATGCTTACAGTTTATTTTTAAAGTAATTTAAAACAGTGTAAACATACATTAAAGATATTGTGGCAGTTTAACAGGTTATTTACATGTATGTGTACATGTGTGCGTATATACATATACGCACAAAGTGCAGATAAATACAGAAACACTACAAAATAAACAGAAAATTCAATATGAAAATTAACTTACAACAATTTTCCTCATATTACTTGTTATGTTAATGACTGCAAAGAAATTTCTAATACTGAAATTATCTAAATATTCAACTTTTATATAGACTAAGTACCTCAAATTTGAACAATACATAAATAGGATTCTGAATTAAAAAACAACCAAAAATCAGTCATCTTCCCTGCCAAACTCCCTACTGATTTGTAAAGGTTTTAGCTCAGACTTCAAGAAGACTCTTGAAATCAGACTTCAGTATGTGGTGATACCTCATATTTTAATTACGGGCAGGCATTTTTCTCTAAGAAATAGGTGGCTGAGCATACTGAGGCAGATATAAAACTCACAGATATGGAACAATGTACATTTTTAACCTATGAGACAGGACTCAAGGCAAAGTTGGGCTGCTCTCAACCATAGAAGAGCACAGGAAACACTGCCAAGAGGACAAAGTGATTAATTAAAACGGTGCTGATGCATTCAGTCCCCGTCCCCACCCCAACAATTAAGGGCCTCACATAACCCTGTGTATGGATAATGTGGATGATGGAGGATATTTGTGTTGTGTAGATGGCCCCTGCCTGTTGGGACTCCTTGGTAAACATAAGACTCCATTTCCAATCCCTATAGCACCAGAGATGTTCAACTTTTGAACCTGGTGTCTCCAGGAGACGTGATGAATTCTGGGGTTCCCAAATCCATGCAACAGCCTCGAAACATTGGTCTAGAATATGAAGATGACTTTTCTGCCATTGGCTTGCTGTGAGTACTGTCAACATTCTTATTTGAGATTCTTTATTTAGAACAGTAGACACAGCTATGCTGAAAAAATGAAAGGTCTATTTATTGGTCTGAGCCTCAAACAGTCCATGTCATTCATAAGCTTGAGTTTTCCCAGGGTTACCACAGTGGCACCTGTACATGTGAAGCAGGTGGATATTGATGACAACAGCTGATATGCGTTCAGGAGGTGTGAGCCTGGCTGATAGTACGTCTGGATCAATGGGAGACAGAAGGGATATGGACTACTCAGAAGTGTATCACATTTGCAAAAAAGTGTTTTCATTTTGGAAGGTAACCAAAAAAGGAAAATTAAATAGCAATTTCTACTCTAAGTGAGAAACTTTTAGTCCAGAGGAAAGTTAATTTCTAGTTGTCTTTTTTACTTTACCAGGAGATAGGATTTTGGATTACTGAACAAAATCTAAATTCATCTGCCTCTAAGTCCAAGTATAAGTCAAACTGAGGTTCTAAATGCTAACTAAGGCATCCTGAATACATAATTGGGGAGTTCTGCAAATTGAAGTTGTTTGAAGAGAGTTTCAGAGGTGCCTGGCTATACCAGAATCCATGTGAATGATTTCCTTGCAACAAAAGGCTGGGAGCAAGGTCTGCAGGGATCAGCTCATGCGATTACAGTGTCAGATTTATGTTCTCTACTAAACAGTCAACTTTTACAGATACACAAAACCAATTACAGTATAAGAATAAAATAATAATCATTAGGTATCTTTATTTTTCCTACTTGGGAACCTGGATAGTTTGGGACTACACGGCACATTTTTTTTTCCTCCACCATCTTGAAAGAGCCAACAAATTGTTGAGAAACCTGGTTACACTCATTCACATGACAAAACACAGAAAACCAAGGCAACTAGTGAAACCACTCACACCAAACAAGGAGAAATGGCACTTCCTCATACTTCATGGACTTTACAGGAAGGCAAAAATCATTTCACTGTTCAGACATTCATGTGTAACAACAGAAAAGCTTCAGCTGACTGACTAGTTTCTAAAAACTTGGAGTTATGGTGCAACAACATAAATACGTAAGTGTTTTGTTCTCAGGAATTTTCACATAGTCCCCCAGACAACTGATTTAGATCCCCAGTTCCATCCTCAGATGGATTAGAGGGTAGGCAGTGCTTACGGGGCCCACGTTCTATGTTTCGAAGGTGTGGCTGTGATTCCCACACATCTTCACCTTGTCTCTGAGAAGCTAAGTCGTCATTGCTGAAATGCTAATACGGTTTTGAATGTGATCCTCTTTTAAAGATTGGCAGCCTTCCTGTGCAATTACTAGGGTAAGAGGTTTAGAAAACGTGTCCTCGTTTTCTAACATCTTATCTGTAAGAAACTTATTTCTAGGGATTTAGATTTAGTCTGTCTCTAATATATGGCCATGACTTGCTTCCACATGCAATTACTATGAAGAAAAAATCATCCTCACAAATTTGATTAAAATTTTAAGCAAATTTTAAGCACAATGTGAACAAGCACTTTGTGAGCTTTTTCAAGAAAGGGACCAGCGTAAGTACTGCCACAATTTTCTCACTGTGAGAAAAAAGCTAAGCTTCATCTCAGGTCCCGTATAGCAAAAGTGTTCATTTGTCACTGAGTGTCAGTGGAATTAGTTCACAAACAACTCAGAGGCAGGAACACTTTGGTCTGTATTAAAATAAAATGAAGGCTGAGATTTTTTTCTGCAGCAGCAAATGAAGCAGAATTTTGAATCGTTTTTGGAGTCAAGTTGATCCTTGAAAGAAAATTAATTTGCCTTCAGAGATTCTGATCTGGCAGAACTGGAACATTGGAAAGACCACCTTTGTTCCAGAAGAGGGTAGTCAGGTATCAGCAATGCTGCTCTTACTATTAAAGGCCAAGGCTCTGGAGACCCACGAGCTCTAACAATGCCTGATCACAGTTTACAAAGGTCGACAGCAGAAGGGAAAAGAAAAAGGCAAACTTTCATCAGAATTTTTCATTATATTACTAGTTTTCATAACACTGAATATTTTTCATTCTTTCATTTCTGGTTGTGGTTGCCTATAGTCATTTGCTTTACTTTTAAATTCTAATTCCATTTTTAATACTCCAAGGCATAGTTATGAATGTATGTGCATATAATTTAACCTATTAACTCTAGAAACATTCATTTAAAAAGCAGATATTGAGATTAAAGATTATAATATCATGAAAAAGTTTTATACAGTCATAACCTGAGTGTATATACAGTGGAGAACTCTGAATAACAAGTAAAATATGGCCCAGTGGCCAGCACTGCGGCAGTCTCAGTGGTAGATAATCAGTTTTCTTTGGACTTTTAAGAAAGGCACTTGGCCACATGCAGATATTTGTAGAAATAATATATATTAGTATTACTGAAATAGAAATAATGGTTGATGCAGGACCAGATGTTGATGGTATAAATGAAGGGGTGGTAAATAACTATGCTAATACTGGAAAAATTCAATGAAGTTCCTAATAAAGGCTATAAATTGAAGGACATAAAAGGAAATCAGATATAGATTTTATTTCTGCTTGAGATGGTAAAAGAATTCCAATCTTCGGGGATCAAAATAACTCAAGAATCTCATACCTTTATATTTAGATTCAGTGTCAACTAAGCATAGGTTTTAGAAAGACAGGGCTTTCCTAGTAGTTTCTTTAATATCATTTGTAGAAGTTCTTAAAAGTCAAAATTAGGTTATCAATAAAATTAGTGTTATGAGTAGAATTTAAGTTGCAAGCCTTTATACTGCATTGTTTCCCTATGACTAATTGTTTGTGACACTGCTATCATGTTACTAGCAGAGACAACTCGAATATATATGAACATATGATGAAGTAAAATTTCATAAAAATCTCAAAATTAGGAAGACAATTTTATACATCCTCTAAACCAGGGGTCAGCAAAATGATAAGTCAGATCTGAACTATCACTTATTGTTGTATGGCCCATCAGCTAACATTCTGAAATGGATTTTTAAACGTCAAAGATGCAAAATTCACAACACGTAATTTTAAAATTTTCAAATATCAGGTCCATAAATAACATTGTGTTGACACACTGCCATGCTTCTCGGTTATGGCAGCAACGTTGAGCATTATGTCAGACACTACAGGGACAGGAAAGCCAAAAATATTGTTTATCAGGCCTTTGCAAAAGACTTTGCTGATCCCTGCTCTAAACCCATGGAAGGCATCTGGAAGGCAGGATGGAATGTTTACAGTGGAATCAGTGTATGACTTAATTTGGTTTCATTTACAGACATATACATTATTACTTTTGATTATTATCATCTACTTGGTAAACAAATAAAAATAAAGTTACATAAAAAAACAAAATAAAACTACTTTCCTTGAAATGTTTAGGACCAGCAAAACAATCATATATAAAAGTAGTATATTTTTAAGAAAAAATAATAAATGAACAACTTACATTTTTAAGTAATGATTTCAAGATTCCTCAGAAAATGTCACCACAGTGAAGGACAGATCTCAAATCTTTATAACAGATTTCTAGTTTACCAAATTTCTAGGATCTAGCATTTGAGACTTTACAATTGTTATGGAAGAGGCATTGTGGAAACTTATCAAAAACAAAAAAAGGCAAGATTTTTAAAATAAACCAGCCAAAAAAAATGACAATTTAAATTTTTCTTTCTTTTCCATTATTAATAGGGAGCTACATAGTCTGCTGGTGTAGAACTTGATAGAAACTGTTTTCATTTAATGGGCTGATCCCCATATCTGTGTCAGATAAAATCAGAGCACTTATTTGTTACCATGGATACCATGAATATACTGCCATCCACTAAACAGTGTTAGAGGAAGACAACATAATTTTCTGGGACGAGTCCTGTTTTGCCTTCGTAAGTTGCCTTCAACCATCCTGGTTCCACTGATGGGTATACTGTCACCAAAAAAAAAAAAAAAAAAAAAACCACAAAAACGTATTAGCTTTATCTAATTATGTGTACAAATGGGTAAAAATTCACATTAGATTATATGTATATACCCAAATTTTCAAAACTATGTCACAGCACCTCAAAAGCAGAAGTGTCTTTTGCATTCACATAAATCAATCAATCTCATGCAAGGGAGAAAACTGGCATCCAGAGGGATTTAATGTGTTTACCTGTGCAAGTATGAGAAGTAGGGTCTAGACTAGATTTTGGCTTCTATGTTAGACTCTTAAATACTGGGGGAGGATGAAGGAATATGTATTTAAGTGGAGGAAAGAGTTGTGCTCACCATTAGAAAATACTGCCCCCTGTGGGAAGGAGAGTTCATGGCTGTGCTCTGCTTTACAGGAGTACATGGCCTTGGCTTGACTGAAAGAGAAAGGTAGCCTTGTAAAAACCTCAATATTTAATTCAATAACATTTATACTTAAGATTTTTCTTAAACGACGACGTTCACTTTGTAAGTGTGCATAAGTACATTTTTCACAGTTAGCACACTGGGGAACCAGACCAAGAAACCAAACATTGACAGCATCCTGAAAGCCCTTCCTGTGTTTCTAGGCAATGCCTTAAGGAAAGGCCTCTGACTTACGACAGACAGCATAGCTGGCTTTAAAGAATGCTATTATTTGTTAGTATGCCCTCCAAATGAGTCTACTTTTACAACTATATAGAAATTCATAGGTACCCTACCTAAAATTTCTTTTTTTTGTCACTTTCAGGTTACCAGAGGAAGGACTGAAGAATTAAAAGATCTAGGGTACGTTGAGCATCATATAAATAGCAACTGACAATATAGTCTCATTGCCAAGGAGACAACAGGGACAGAGGGAAATAGTACATCCATCTCCTAAAACAGGAAGCCAACACTGGCCATCCAACAGCTCACCATATGAGAATTCAAGCTCAAAGTACCTAGATACTCTGGTTTTTAGAGAGAAATCAATTTACATTTTATATAAGATCTATTTTTAAGTATTGGGGTCAACCCTAAAAAAGCCATCATTAGAGACAGTTAATCAAGTTGCCAGTCAAGTGAGTTTTATTCTGCAGAATCCAGTTGTCTGAGACTATCAACGTTCAACTCAAACTACTCCCCACCACCTCTCTCCCACAGAATCCAAGGCAAAGTCATTCCTGGCTTGGCTCACTGAATGGCTTCCTAGCTTCTAAATCCTCTAAGCTTCCTCTTTTTCCTCTTGCAATCCACTCTCTACAGAGCAATTCCCAAAGGTTCTGGTAAATGATCACCACTGATCAAGTTATTTCCCTGCTAAAAAGTCTTCAATGATTTCCAACACTAGACTCCACACCTACCCCACCCAATGCCTGTCCATTTCTTCTGCTTCCTGAACTTGGGTTCTTGGCCTGAGACATCTTCCTCACTAACTTCACATGAATATGTAACTTCAAGTTCATCTTAAATTTCCTGCGCTTCACTGAAGGTCAGGTCTTAGCAACTCCATGTCTTTTCATTCTCTGGTATTTTGTCATTACTAATTTTAGTTTTCTTCTTCTCCAATTAGAACATAACCTCCACGAGCAATGCCTGATGCTTGGTAGTAATTCGGTAAATATTTATGGAATATATGAGTGAGAAGCGGGAAGATGCTCAGGGCTCTTATTCTATACCATGAGTCCTTGAAAAAATTCAAGGTACCTTGTCTTTCCTTCCTGCACTCCCTGTACTTTGGAGCTAGACCACAGATCTTATCTCTACACTTCTGGATGAAAGTGGGGTTCTCAAATGGCTACCTGAGCCAGGAAAGCTTAGAGGAAATTCTGGCCCTGCCTCAAAGACTATTTCACTGGAAGGAAGTCTCAGACCCAGGGGTGCCTCAGCAGGCAGGTTTAAGAATGACCAGCAGCTCACATAAATCTACTTCCCAGTGAAAGATGATCTAAGGAAAAACTGAGGAGATAAAGGCATTCAAGGAAGGACGGCGCTCTACGCTACAGATGTGTGTCCCCACATGTGCGCAAGAACGTGTGGTTAGCTGACATGGGCAGGGACTAGAGGGAAAGAATGCTACCAGGTAATGAAGACTTCTAAGAATTATACTAAGGTGATGTTAACTAGAAAGAATATTAATTTTTTCTGTAAATCTTCTAGTCAAGCACAGTAATTTGATTTATATAATTTGATCTGATAGCTAACGTAATTGAGGGCTGCAGAACCATTTCTCTATAAATATGTATACATTTTTCAAAGCATCCAATGTTCTAACGCAGCCATTTCCTCCAATAAACACTGTCTTAAGTGTTTTGAGTCATTAAATTGTTAAGAGATACATAAGGAAACAATATCCAGTTAGAGATGTGACAATTTTGGCAATGATATACATTCATATGTAGCCAAAATGTTTTTAATATTTCAGACAAATGTTCTCCCTAAGAGTATTTTATGGAACTGAATAGTGGGGGGAGGCATGAGAATATCACTACATAAATAGATATTGTTAAATATGTCAAATACACAGCACAAAATAATATCTATCATGCCTTCAATTATCTGTGCATCGGACTAGACAGGTATAATTTACTTGTGCTGAGATATGTAACTACAGGTGCTAAGTTGGCAGAAAGTTTCATCATTTAATGTAACTTCTATGATAGATGTTTTCTCTCCAGGTGCTAATGCTTTCTCTTTTACTGCCTTGGTATTGAAAAAAATACAAAAATAACCTGTCACCTATTGAATCTCCCTCCAGAAGATTCTAATATTCTTTGAAAAGGATTTTGAAAATCCTGATTCTCACTACATGGGAGAGTAAGGTAATGACACTCCCCATGCTGAAAGCTGCTGCTTCCCTTCTCCTCCGAAGATGATCTGTTCACATACCACAGTGCTGATGAGTAGACCTAGGGGGTTTAAGAGGCATCAGTGTGCAAAAGTGTGCCAGTGCTGATCTTAATCATAAGCAAAATAAAAAAATCCTCCAAAAAAAAAATGAAAGAATGCTTTCTGGTTGGCTATTAAACAGTGATAGATACCCACAGACTCTTGGTTTTGTATGCTGAGAATTTCCATTCTATATGGAAAACGGATGCACAGATACAGTTTAAAAGAAGAAACACAGAAATCCAAAAATAAGAAATCTCAATACTCTTAAGTCTTCATCAGTAGGCAATTTAACAAGTGAAATACACCAATCTGATGTCATGTCAGGAAGCTACATGTTACAAATAACGCTGTAAAAGAACACATGAATCAAATAGGGTCAACATGTTACGACAAAACTTATAGACCAGTGTGTCCTTGGCAAGCCCCCTACACTGCCCATGACCAGTTACAATAAAAACTGCATTTACTTCTTGGTCACTAATTGGAGAGTTCTTAAATTTAGTCACATGTTCTTTCTTTAGGATTTTGTTAACAAACACTAGCTGTTGCTGGCTTGGATGCCTGAATACTGGATGCCTCGGTGCTAAAGAATTCACATAGGTGGTTTAGAGTTACAGCTGCTTAGGTCAAAGGCACAGATATTGTAACTGCATTGAAAACACAGTGAAAAAGTGAGAAACAGTCTTTTGTAGTTAAAATGCATACTTTATCCATTTCTCCAACAATTTGTTGAGCATCTGCTCTGTTGGGCATTAAGTTAGGAACATTATAGGGAACCCCAACTTCCTGTATCACAGAAGAGTGGTTCTCAAAGTGAGGTCAAGGGAAACTGGGAGAGGGGTAGGCAGGATCCTGAGTGGACACCGTTCCGATAGATAATGGAATGTGTGTGACAATTTCTTTCATTCTTCTTAGACAAGATGGAATCTCCAAAAATGTAAAATGATGCCAGTTTTCATAAAAACCTACTTGTGATGCCAGTTTTCATAAAAACCTACTTGTGCTAATGTGTAATGGTCTTATTCTTATTCATATAATAACATACTTTTTAAAATTAGTTTCTCAGTTTAAATTTCTAATATAATACATATCAATAGTTATAACCCACATAAATAAAAGCTCTTTGGAAGTCCTCATTGATTTGTGTGTGTGTGTAAATCTATTTGTGTCCTGAGGGCAAAAAGTTTGAACCACTTTCATAGATGAATTAGAAGGTTGTACACTGAGCGTTGATAGTGGTTACCTTCAGATGATGAGGTGATTTTTATTTACTCTTTAAACTGATTTAGTATTTGACACATTTGCAAAAAGAAAACATAATAAGTATGTTTTTTTGTGTTTCTTACATGTGTGTGTCTTATATTAAACCAGACTTAGATTCACTGGACAAGACTTTGTTGAACTTTGTTTTTATGCTTTGTAATAAATATTGGATTTAAATGATAAGAAATAATTGATTGCCTATAATGAGCCAGACATACAGTTCTTAATTCTCAAGCATTTAACTTATCAATTCCACCTTTAGAAGACGCTGGTGTAGCTTGCTGAAATCTACTTTAAAGCATATCTTTCCTCTGACTTGAGTACAACTGAGACCAAAGAGAATGCTTTGAGGGTACTGTTTTCCACACACCTTTACAATGATGAGACAAAGCTGAGTGACTATGACTCTTAAGACATTTTATAGGTGAAGGTCAAAGTTGTAAACAGCCAATGTCTGCTTAGGGTGATGCTAGAGATGGTGGCATTTTTCTCTATCCCAGGGGTTCCTATGCTTTTTAAAAATTTTGTATCTAAGAATAACTTGGGGAGGTATTTTTAAAAAATGCATATTCTCCAGACTTTGGGCATCTATATTCTGCTTCAATCTGTACAAAGGTCAGGAATCTATGCTAAGGAGTCTTACAAGTGAAGTTCCCTTACCTAGTGACCCTTCCCACTGAATCTGATGTCAGCGGGGTTAAGACTATTGTCCTCTTTATCTGATCATGACTTTTTGCAGCTTCTGCCTCTGTTAACTATACCTTCCCTGCCTGACCTTTAAATGAAACCACTCCCCGAAGACCAATGCCCAGTCATTTCTCTCTCAATAATAAGTAGCATCATCGGTACCCTAACCTTCATCTAAGTATTGAACGATTGTGTGGAAGGACCTTAAATGTCAGACTCCAGTGTACTTTCTCTACCCCATGTACTCACAAACTGTGATCAGAGGTTAAATTTCAGTGCCCCCTGCAGCTCAGGTGGCTAAGGTACAGACTAAACTATAGACCTGGGTTCAAGACCCAAGGATGGGGGGGGGGGGGGAGAAATTGTCATTCTGACGCTCAGTTTCAAATATTTGGAATCTTCCTTACCTGTCTCACTTCTCACTCCCAACATCAAAGTAGTTGCCAGTCTTCGTCATGGGTCTGCCCTAATGAAAGTCTTTTACGTCCCTCTAATTCTACCCTAAGTGGTTGATTGTTCCCTCCTCTTTACAAAAGCCACTTGACTAATCTGTCAGGAACGGATCATATTATCCCTTTGCTCAAACTGCATCTTTTCTGTTACCCAAGTTCATTCATTCAGCTCTTCCCACTGGTCTCTCTTCCAAACGTGGCTAATCTTCCTCCTACTGACAACTAGTTACCATTCTTCAAGTCAGGGGTTACCTGAATACCCTAGAACAAACTCAACATAAGCATCGTTGGGAGTTAATTAGGGAAGTCTTCAAGTTCTATAACTTGTTCAGTTGTATTTAATGGCATCAAAGAGTATCAGGTGATTGTTAAGAGTCAGTGTTTAATACCATTAATATATTAAGATATTCAAATCCCTAAACAGTTTCAATAACATTACGAGTTGTCAAAGACCATTTACAGAAACATGACCACAGACTTCAAATATATTACTCTTACATTTACAACAATTTAACAAAAATGGAATTATGACCTTCACTTCATACAAAAATGAAATGAATTATGTATCTCCACTATTAAATAACTAGGAAGTGGTGGACCAAGAATTTGAATGTGAGTCTGTGTGACCCCAAAAGTCCACTGCACCTGTCTCTTGGTGAAGACTTAGGACGCAGTCCACAAAGGCAGTGAAGTGGAAGACAATGTGCCACTGAGTGAGTGGTTAAGTTTTTGCTGACAGCCCCTTAGAAGTACATGGAGAGCATTTTCAATGTAAAATCGTATTAAAAATGCATAAGCTGACTGAACAGCTGAGTATCTTTATTATTTGACAGCCTTCTAATTCCATTAATAGTTTGCTTTCTAAAAGCTCTGTGGGATTATCTCAAATGACAGCTCTTGAATTCTTTGACAGTTCAGCGTTTCCTAATAAAAGGGCTCCATCTAGTGGAACAATTTAACCTAAGAGCAATCCCTTCCTCTGGCCTAAAAATGGCAGTTTCAGACACATTATGTTTACTCTGACATGTAGGAGGCCTAGTTTTCACTATGCCTTGGTAAAAAGGAAGAAGATAAAAGTTGCCACACACAGAAGTAAGCCTTATACAAATGTTCTGGAGTCTGCTATATAAATACACAGCACTGACCATTTTCCTAGCAAGATAACAAAGAGGCAAAGTGTAATCCTTAATAAATGCTTGCTGGAAAAGTTCACACATTTTTATAAAGTTAGTAAAATTCTACAGGTAAATAACTTTAAAAAGAAATGCTTAATTTGTCTGTGATTCCTTTAGCTCACAGACTTAATTAGCCAGAATGGGAAGCTCAATTTTTCCTTTGTACATCCAAAAGGAAAAAATAAAATGGATTTGTTCAAGTTCTCCCATGTATATGTTCTTTCCACAAACAGCATATCTAGAATGCCTATCTGTATTAGCCAATAGTATTTTGATATTTAGGGTATTTTTTAGTAGGACCTTCCATTATTTGACATATTCAAGTTAAAAAACAGAGCTCACTATAGATTAGAATCACTTTGGAACATAAGAGCAAAGCAGAAACCTTAGAAGCCAGCATACTGATAGCGTCAAGATATAACAACTTGTGTTCTTTTAACCCCGGAGGAGAAGGTAACATTTGTACACTTGTCATAAGCAGCGCGGGAAACCCAGAGCTGGGGCAGTCAGTTCTGAACCCCTCAGTGGTCCTGAAGGATACAAAATATATTTTGTGGATGGATATTCATGAAATGTCTTCCAGAAAAAGTTATGTAATTTTACACAGAGTCAAAATATACTCTTGCAAATTTTCCAAAAAATAACTGTCATCAAAGGAGTCTTTGGCATGGAAAGGTTAAGGCAACACTAGCCTTTTACGAAGTTGATCAGGTTAGAAGGTTAGAATCTTTCCTCTGTGAATGAAGCTTTTAAGCAAGTGGGACATCATTAACAGTCTGCAATGCTGAATGTCATTTACAGACGTGACCACATCACTCTGAAGAGCAAGTGGATGCAGAACTGAGGGGCCAACAATGTCAATGACATTTTTTTTATCATGTTTAAGTGCTGAGAACTTACCGCCCAGAAGAAACTGGCTTCAATGAACCAACATTTTCAAATAGTTGGGCTTTTGCTGCCACACTGAAAAATAATTTAAATGAAGGTTTTGTTAAGTCAGTTTAAAAATCATTTAGCTCCAAGTGCAATTCAGGGTTATCGGTTAACGAAAACAAAGATCATTAATACTGTCCCCAGTACTTGACCTGAATTTTAATCATTTTCAGCTTTAATGTGGGAGGGATGCTACGTTTATCTGCAGCTCAGAGTATATCACACTGTAATAAGCCCTGAGCTACTTCCTCTAAGATCTTATTGTCCTCATCCTTTCTCAGAAGGCTCAGAGCAGCAGAGGAACTTTTTCTCTTCCCCTCCTCTGGCGTAGTGACATTACTGACTTTTGTGAAGACACAAGGGAAGGGTCAAATCAACATGACAAAAAAAATGGTTCCTTCTGATAAACTTAATTCCAAAACTGTTGCATGAATTTGTTTTAATATTTGAAGATATTCCTGTGAAGTGAAGAGAGAGCTCCCTGAAGATATGGCCAATTAATATATTTATGGATTCAAATCTTTTTTCAAATCTTGGGGCAAGGGCATAGTCTGTTTGAAGAGATGAGACAATTGGGCAGAGAGTGAAAATTAAAACTGAGGAGCCATCGGTAACCGCAAAGTTTTCCATTTTTACTAGAAGAGAATAGCAACTTCCTTGAATAATGTTCTAAATCAGACTTAAAAAATTCATCTTATTCCTCTGATAACATTTTGCCCCAGAGCCAGGTCATTTGATAATCTCCAGGGTCATTTTACAATTAATAGAACATACACTTCTCATTATGATTTCTGCTTTAGCAGTATAAGCGAAAACTGAAAGCTCTTCTCTTTCCCTCAAAAAGGATCAAGTTTATATTCCCCCATCTCCCTTGACATATTAGCTTAAAATTTAATTTCCTTTGAAAACTAGATCTAGACACACAAGGAAGCAAATTTACAACTATGTTTGTCTGTATCATGGCAGCTGATTTCTGACTGAAAGATGTTAAACCCTGAAGCAAAAAAAGCAAAAAGGCTTTTGTCAAAGCCAGGGATTAACGAATGCATTTAAGACAGTTTCTATGGAAACGGACCTAGCAAAACGTCTTACTGGACTTTGAACAAATAATTGAAAATGTCAGGGCATGGCATAACACAAAGAGTATAGATTCAAGTTAGAGAGCCCTGGGTTGGCACTCTAGACAAGTGGCATCTTCCACTTTCTTGCTGAAAATCTATGAACAGGCTCCTTATGTTTTCTAAGTGTCAGCTATTATCTCTGAAACGGGATTTGTGCTACCTTCTGCAGAAACCATAGAAGAGCTAATTTAGGTAAAGATGCCCAGTAATGACTCACAGAGCATAGAGCTCGGCCAAAGACAGGAAAATAAAAGGGAAAAAAACTTCCTTCTTTGGATTTTGCTTGTTTCTCTGGGTCCCCATTTCTCCTCTTTGGCCTCTTTCTGTTCATGGCTGACACTTGGGTTTTTTCCATTTGACTAAAAGTATTCCCATTGCCTTTCAAGCTCCTTGTTCTATAAGGGCTCATTTAAATCAGCGAGGCTCAGAGACGAGAGACAGGGAGAGAGGCAAGAAAAGCAATCTTCACTGACTAGAAAGGTGCAGTGATAGCAGAGAGGGGAGCAGGGCCTAGGGCTGCCCTGGTAGGCTCCCTGGCTGAGCGGTGATATTGAGCTTTTATAGGAAGGTTGCCAATTTCCAAGTCCAAAATGACTATCATACATCTATTTTCCAGTCAGTAAATAAAGCCAGAGCTCTGCTTCTGAGCAAAGTGCTTGAAGTGGTCCCTGCCAGTGGACTATTCACAGAGATCCTAACCTTCTCTCACTGCACAGTCCTTTCCCAGGACTGGGTCCTGCAGCAGCTGACAGCACCCACTCTGTGGCTGCAGCCTTCCACCATGGGCTGGGGCAGATGTGACCCCTGGAAGACACAGCAAACACAAACTCACTTACACGGAGCCAGGTCGCTGGTAGCCATTGCTTGAGGTGGTGTCGAGCCTTAACCTCCTGCACATTTTTGGAGGCAGGTCTGGGTTTGGTGGAGCTTTTGGCGTCTCTTTGGAACCTACAGACGTTAAGCTTTGAATGGATCCACTGTAGCTCTTGTTTCCTAAAAGAAAGCCCAAGAAAACAGGCAAGGTGCTATTAGACAAAATAATAGCAGTAACACAGTACATGCACATAACAAAAGGAAGCATTTTTCTCAGAGCTCAAATGAGAAGGCACAGAATGTTCTTTAAGTACAGCAGCCCATCACTCAGGGAGATCACAATCTACAGTAATTACAAAGATATCACCTCACAGAGATGGAGAGACCCAGGAGAAATGTCACAGTGCACAGGAGTTTTAAAAATCCCAGCTCGGGAACAAAGAAGATAAGCATCATTAGCTCTGTCACCATTCACTTTTTCGCTGTTTAATGATGCCAAACAGTTTGGCAAGTGACAGTGGGACAATGCCATCTTGCATAAGCTACTCTGGCTTACCTTCGGCGGCAGAGATGGACCGGAGAGAGGAGGCTGAGGGTCTTTTCAGTCCTGAAAGCCCGTACGGCCCTTTCTTGACCAGATCTATGGGTGGAGAAATGTCCCCTGGGCTCGTGACCGAGGCTACACTCTGACAATCTGACTCTACATCCGTTTTGGTTGCATCTTCTCTGGAACTTGATTCCGGACTAGTTGTCCAGAGACCAAGGCTTTTCTGTCCGTTGGAAGGTGATGGGGATGCGATCCAAGGAATCCCTGCAGCTTTCTCCCTGGGCTGGCAGGAAGCAGACTTGGTGGTGCTGTTCTGTTCGGAGGAGTGTGAGGACAGGGACTCGATGCTGCCCATGGGCGTGCTGTCAGGACTGCTGCTGTAGGAGTCGCCTGAGCAGGTGTGGGGAGGGAAGAGAACAGAGGCTGCTGTTGAGAGCTGCACTAGTGAGACCCTCGCTTCTCCAGTTCACACGTGCTCCGGGCCCTGTGACCCCCAGGGTGACAGACCTTTACCTGGTCTGGAGAAAGGCTTGAAAATGTGCATTTGTACTTGAAGGCATTCTTTTCAATACAATTCTAGGGAGATTTTATAGGGATCCTGTCCATACAAGATAACATGGCATTTGAAGCATTAGGGGTCTGACTTGAAATCAGACTGAACTTCCTTCTGACAAAGGTAGAAGAAATACAATCCTTCACTATTATGAGAAGTCAATGGAAGGAGAATTATTAAAGACATTTATTTCTATCTTTAACTTTTCTGATCTTAGGTGATTCTGAGTGAGAATGCAACAGACACCTCCTTATTCAAAGGCACCGTCAATTGTCTGCAGCAAATTATAAGCCACTCACAACTTTTAAAAAAGAATGTTCTCCTTTTTCCCTGATAAGACCATTTCAATGTGTAAGAAACTAACTTTTTTTTCAAATGTTCCTAAAAGGTAGGAAGTACAAGAAAATTCAGAAAAAACCTCTAATATTCACATATCTCTAAACTGAAAATTAGTCTTTCTATTAAATTTTGATGGTGGGAAATAATGGAGGTGGGAGTATTAAGCAAAATGAAAATGGCCACAGTTTAACCCAAACTATGGGTTCCTGCTGTCACCCACCTCATTTGGAGCTTGGCTCAGAATAGAAAGCTACTGCTTTTCTTTTTCTTTTCTCTCAGACACTTTTGATACCTAAGAGATGATGCTTTAAGAACATAACGTGAAGAAAGCAAATGACTTCAGCCAGACTTGCTCCTGCTTTCTTCAGTATCAGGACAGAATCTGCTACAAAGTGGCACCCGATGTACTTAATCACAGCAGCAGAAAAAAGGGCATTCAGCAAACTTTCTTCCTTTGTAGCAGTAATGAATTTGCTTGCCCAAGGTACCTTACACCTACACAGAGTATGTAAATGTTAGAGAAGGAGGAGTGTGCTGGGAAGACAGCTTTGGTATGAACATCTTCTGTTTCTACTTAATTACCAATGTGGTACGTACGCAAAGGCTGAGATGAGGCAAAAGGCGTCTCCCTAAAACAGGACACTTACTGTCGGGCTCTGCTAGGCATGGGGTATACCTCCCCCGGGGCTTCCTCGAGCCTGTGGAGAGGCAGATGGCTCGTGTCTTGCGGGATCCAGACCGAGGCTGAGGCTGAGGCAGAGGAATGCTTGGGTCTGGGGCAGTATGAAAAATCTACATGGAAGAAATATGAACCTGGGTCAATAGAAGGGCAAAATTGTCACTTTCATCACAAAATTGGCTTTGAGAGCTTAATCTTAGACCATTATGCTACTTCAATAGTCACATGGCAAGAGATGCCCCATACAAGTCAGTCTCCTTAGCGCACCCTGGTGGTAGAGCAATTAAGTTCACCACCTCTGGCCAGCACAAGTCACGTGCTTCCCAAAGTCTGGGGTTCACATCCTGGGGCTGGGAGAGCAACCGAGAAGAACAACTAAATAAAAGAAAATACCGCTTTCTTCTCTCCCTGCCTGTACCTTTCCTTAAAAAGAAAAAAAGTCAATCTCCTAGAGCAATTATAACTTCTATTTCCATTTACCCTGTATAATGTTTCTTCTTGGGGTTTTCATTTTTATTCTCCCCTACTCCTAACAGTGAAATTCAGAAGAATTTCTAATCCTACCAAGACTTTCAAGTATGAACAAGTGCCTGATTCTTTATATTGTAATAATCTCTTTGTTCTTTGTATTGAACATATGCTGAGGGAAGTCGCTTGCTCTGTGTCATTTCCCCAGTGAAGGGCCCTTGCTCTGAGGAGAAGGCGCTGTCATGCTGTTGGCTCTGAGCTGTCCAAGAATGTGACTGGCTTCTGGTAGAAGTGTGAGCACAGTTAGAGGATACAGCTGTGTGCTCTTGGCTGTGAGAGAAAGAGCTCCTACCTTAACGGGGAACTTGGGATATTCTGCAGGTGTCAGGAAAGGCCCTGCAGGAGAGATGCTAGTCGCTCTCTCACAAGTGCAGAACAGACATCAATGCATCACAAAGGCTTACACCTTCCATAGCTGAATTTGCTTAATAATCCCATCAATTTGGCTTACACAATTTCCCACTTCCGTCATTACTATAAGAGCTCACTCTTTCAAAGAAAGCTTCCTTAGGGATTAGCTACAAAGAAGACTTCAAGAATCTAATTCCTGAATGTTTTCTTAATTATACAGCAGAGGTAACAGTCCCACTAAAAGTGTCTAAATCGGGATAAAAAGGCTTAAATGGAAAACTACAAAATGATTCTAAAGTATTCTCTAAATATGAGCAAATGACTGACTACATAAATACTTCTGAAGAAACATCTTGAACAGTCAATGATGTAGAAGAAAAGGAAATCGTCCACTGGAGGATTTTGAAAGCACAAAAACTGAACAAGAAACGAACGTCCTCAGAAGGAGTAATTTACTCAAACTTTTTAAGACTGAAACTTTATTGGAATATGAGATCACAATGTAAAATTCATAATACAAATTCAACATTCCTTTCGCAAAGCAACATACAAAGTGTCAGACTTCTACATGAAAATGCGGCCTACCTTTTCATAATGTTCTATTAGAATTTCAACCACAATATTCTGAAATTTAATATTCATCATGGCAGCAACTGTTTCTTCCTGTGCTCTCATTAGAGTTGGGCCGAAAATAACACCAAGGTTTGAGACAGTCATGAGGTTTTGTTGGCTGTGTAGTGATACCCTGAAATTAAAACAACACAGCTATCTTAAGCTAAATGTTTGGCAACGAAGAAGCGCTCTCATCTACCAAATTTCTGCCATAAATAAAATGTCATGCATGCCACTTTGGACTAAATCTCCCAAATAGGTTCGGTCACTCCCAATTGGCATTAGTGGGTACAGCCTAAAAAGATGAATAAAGTTACTATTAGTTGCAGTAAAACATAAATATAAATGTTAATCTATTGAAGGGAAGAATTCTTGATAGCCTAAATCAGTCACCCAAGAGAGATTATCAGCTATTTGGTACCTTCTCCAGAACTATACTTCTCTCAGAACAGATGATTAAGAGCAGATGGGCTATTATAATTATTTCAATTCACCAAACATTGAGAACTTACAGTCAAGCATTTTTATTACTATTATTGCATTGTATCATCCCAAGAAGTCATTTTCTTCTATTGTACAACTAAAAAGTTCCTAATAAAAATGATGTACTTGAGTCACAGCAAATTAGGGACTGAGAAGGTATTTAAATCCAGGTTTTTTAACTGAAAGTCAAGGGTCTAATTAAGCTCCACACTTAACACTGGCTCGTTCATATCATCCCATTCATCTATCCATCCATCCATCCATCCATCCATCCATCCATGCATCCAAAATTTTCCTGAGTATCTTCCATTGCTAGGCACTATGCTAGGTGAGCAGTAAGACAGGAGATGTGTAAGCTTCAGTTCTGACTTGAAAAAAGTCTCTGATGTTATTGACCTTAGCAAAACAATGCCAATAATCAAGAAAAATGATTTTGATTAATTAATTTGGAAACTAAATACGTTTTTTAAAAGGGAATTTCATGTATTTGACCAGTCTTCTAGGTTTACCACTGCCTATTCTATCTTACTCCCAGCCAGGATGCTGGAATGTAAAATTCTGAGCACAGTATATGATTCTGCTTATAGCTGAGTATGCATCTCCAACTGTGTTCCAGAATCAAAAGTAAAACATGATGGGAAATATAGTTTAGATTATGCAGGGAACTCCTGGCACAGAACAAAAGCTATGCTTTGAATTTTTCCCTTGTACCCAAGAGAATAATAGCTAAGCAAGCTACTGGTTAGAGTAAGAAGAGTCCTATTCTAAGTTTCATTTTTATATGACCAAATATTAAATATTAATTGCTCACTGTGTATCAGAGAGTACGAAGAAAGTAGTGTAGAAAGGCAGGGAGCCTCTCTGGATTCCACCTTGGATCCACCCAACATGGAAGCTGGGTACCAGTAGTCAGGTTTGTCAACACCTCTCCCTTCGATTTCCACCCATAAAGCATATAAGAACGGCAGCCCTTACAGAGTTGACAGAATTACATAAAATACTTTTTTAATTAAATGAACTAGGACCTCAATATTCTTCCCCTTTATTACACTGGCTTTAGGCTCGTGATAAAAAATAAGAGTTCCTGGCAGTCTAAGCAAATAGAATATGATTAGCATTAAGCCCACTGGAAACAAATTTGGAAATTATAAAAAAAAGCTAGTCTTAATGAAAAGGAGAGTCGAAGATTGTGTTGCTGAAAAGATGGAATATTTTGATGACCATTTTCTCCTCATTGAATTTCCCTTCTGTGGGGATACTGAGTTGATACTGACCCCTACTACCCTGTATTTCAATCAGTTCTGAACATCATTCCTTCAACCCATGTAGGGACTGGGTACCCAACTGCACTTTTAAATATTTAAAGTCAAGAAGAAACCACAGCTGGCCTTTTATTTTGAAGACAAAGAAAGGATCTCAGAAAAAAAAAAAAAGTTTACACCTTCTCTTAGAGTTACAGGAGATTTGGAATCAATCCTGTAGTTGCTGGTCCTTTGTACCAGTAACTAATCCAAGCCACTAATTCCCAATTCTCTTTTCTTCAATTAAATAAGGTTACTGGGGGGTCACCAACCAGTGTTATAAGTTGTCTGTAATTTTCTTAAGTCACTGGGGATGTGGACACACATTGCATCAATGACACTCAATGGAACCTAACCTTTTCTAGCAGTAGTCGCGGTGAAGGATGGGCAAAAGAATGTTAAGCACTCCTCAGGGGCCAGATACTCTCTCCTGCTATTCTTTGGATCAAAGCCACAGACATTCACATTAGGGTGAGTCTTATTCATCTAACATTCTGGAAAATTAAAACATTTTATGTGATACCCATGTACCTTTTAAAAGCAATTTAAAAAGGCTTTACTAGAAAATTAGCATAAATACAGCAAGAGAATACCCAATAAATTCAGTGTGGTTAAAGTTCATGAAGAAGTACACAATTTAAAGATATTAATTCAAGACTACTTCTGACCAAGGATAGTGAGTCCTTGTTCATTAGCTAAAGGAGGTATTATCATGAGTAACAGTTAACAATGAACTTGACATGATATTGTTCTTAGTGGATCCCTTCTTATTTCAAAGGTGTGTGTGTGTTGGGGGTGGGGGTCATATATCAAAGTCTACACATTAAAGTGAGAATTCTTAATATGCTATGTAACACTATTTCAAATGTGCACAGCTCAAATTAGCATAAATTGGGTTATTCCTTGTAGCAAATAAAAGAAGGATCAATCATTTCACTGTGAATCATAGAACTTAAGATGGAAAATATCCCTGTTTGTAAATAAGACTGTAAGGGAATTTTTTAAATCTAAATTTGAATTTATGTTTCTAGAAATAGCAGACAAACTTTGTTTGTGTGTGTGTGTGTGTGTGTGTGTGTGTGTGTGTGTACTCTCTAATACATAGATCTATGATGGTTAATTTTACGTGTCAAAAATGCTAGGCCACAGTACCCACATATTTTATTAAACATGACTCTAGGTGCTTTAAAAATATTTTTACATGAGATAAACATTTAAATCAGTACACTGACCAAAGCAGATTATCCACAATAGTGTTAATGGGCTTTATCTAAGTGGTTAAAAGATCATCTTTGGAGAAAAGACTGAGGTCCCCTGTAGAAGACGAAATTCACCTTGAGACTGCCTTCCATTCAAGCTGCAACATTAACTCTTCCTTGGGTCTCGAGCTTGCCAGCCTGCCCCACAGATTTGACCTATTACCCTCCATGGTTGTATAAGCCAATTACTTGCAACCCTCTCACATGCATATGTGTATATATCTGCATACAAACATGCTATTGGTTTTGTTTCTCTGGAAAACTTCACTAATATATGAGGGTAGCAATTTGACCTGGCAGAACTTATTGACCCAAGTAATATAAAGAACTCTTTTTTACGTTTAGGGTTTACGGCATATCTAAAAGAATTTGGTAAAAACCTATATATTCCATCATATAATTTTAAGGTGACAAAATTCATCAAAAGTTAACAGCAGTTGTAAGTGATATAATTATGTGTATATCATAAACACACACACACATACGTATCTCTTAAAAATGGACAAAATATTTTTTTAAACATTAAACACATTCAACAGACTGATTACAACACCTTTATACACTTTAAAAAGACATCGGCAAGCTTCACTTTTACAGCTGAATAAGTAACGAGTGAACAATTTAAGAGAATTACTTGACCAGGTGCTTTATTAAGATGTCCAGCATCTCTCTGTTTTTCTCTGGCAATTTGTGCACCAATGCATGGACGGCCTCCACCCGATAGTTTTGGTCATCAGATTCTATAACAAAAAAGGTTGCAAATGCTCAAATTTAATTACAATCAAATATTAGTCATCTAATCATGACGTCTCCCATCCTCATGACTGATAACCATGTCTTCATGTAAGTTTTATCACACTCGCTCCCTAAGAAGGCTGAGTAACTGGGGTCCACGGTCATGACCTTAGAGAGGTCTAACAGATCCAGTTCTACCAAGTCCCGACATAAAATACTCTTAGTCACTGAACTACGTATTTCCAAACAACCATAACTTATCACCTGCTTGGGTGATGCTACACAAGACAAAATCAAACCTTTAGAAATGTGAGTGATCAGAGCAATTGTAACAGTGTCTGATAGTCCAGGCACTGTAATGCCCATGGTCACACAGAAACCTCCTAATGACTCCACCAGGCCAGAGGAAGCAGGCATTCTTTTCCAAATTTAAAGATTCAAAGGCAATCAAGAGTTGTTTTTCTGAGGTGCTGAGATTATACAAACAGGCCTTTTAGATTTTAATTGCACACTGACAATGATAAGTCTGAAAAGCTAAAAATCACCTAAGCAAGTCTAGTCTGCTAGGCAAAAGCCCAGACGCGGACACATGTCTGCTAAAGAAATGTCTACTATTTCAGAACAGATATTTACTTTTTTTTTTTTAACTACAATAAACCAATTCTGGGGTGACTGCCCACACTGCCCAGCCCTTTCTGTGAAAAGTATCCAATCCATAGGGTTTATATTATGGAACCTTCATCTCATCCGGGCACAACTAGTGAGGTGAGGAAAGAGGCTGACTCAGGTTGGACCAAACACAAGGCTGCTCCCATGAGTTGGAACAGAGACATAACAACTCTGTTCTGTCTGCTGAATACATGAAAGGGCAGAACGTAAAATCCAGGGTGAAGTGTCCCAATGTTCTCCAAAGTCAAGAGGATATGAATGGGAAGGAAAAGAATGAGGCAGACAGGCAGCAAAGAAGAGACACTCCAAGAAGAATGGGGAGAGAAATGTGAATCCCCAAGTCTGCAGCTCCTGGTTACAGGGCATGGTAGACCTAGATCTGATCCAGATCCATCTTTTTGCCAGGGAATGTTGTGAGATATCCCAGTGTCTGAATCATTTCCTCTTTTTGTTGCTTAGAGTCAAATAATAGCTAATGTTTGTAATGTAACATCAAGTAAAAGATCATTCTTGACCAAGAAAAAGATACATTTTTATACCTAATTTAGCACCTACGGTAATAAATTCTAAATTCTAATTTTTTTTTACTGGGTCAAGGATTCTGCCATTTACAAGAGATGTTAACTGCTGCAGTACTGAATGATATGATTATTTGTCACAAAAGTGGAAAAAAACTCCTGTGACCAAATGTTTGTATCAAAATAACCATCTCAGTGAGTCACGTTAGTTCAATGAAGGAAATGGCATTTGTTATAGAAAAAATTTCTTTGAGAAGAGTTGCAGATTAAGAGTCAAACTGGCATTAGTATTTGTTTTGTCATAAGTTTACTAGTGTCCTTAGACAGAGTCATCTGTCCACTCAGGGTCCTAATTCCCTTTTCAATAAAATGATAGGTTAGATTACATATCTTCTCAGTGTTGTCAATCTTGCAACCTTTGGATGAAGAGAATGCAGAGTGAAGAGCTTTTAGGGGAAAGCAAAGTGGTATAGGTTTTTATGGGATCAGGTGGTCAGTCATGTATGATGGACTGAAAATTAAGGTCACCCAAATTTTCCTAACACTTTTATTTATTAGCAGCCAATATTATCAAGGATATATTAGAAGCCATGGCAATAAACCAATGCAATTGATTTCTATCTTGGATTAGGAAAAATACTCTCATTATAGTCATACCTCATATATTTTAACAATGAAAAGTCAACTCTAATTGCTACCAGGTGCTGGGATGGGCTTTGGTAGTGACCTGGCTCTTTGGTATTTCCAGTTTCTCAGGTTACATGTTTCTATTTCATCCCTCTTCCTAATTTGTTTGAGTTAAAGCTATATTATCACACCATGGTAGTCACAGGTCTGAAGAAATGACGTAAGTATGCGATCATCATAAGTATATATAATAGAGAAGGGAATTAAAACATCTATTGCTTGCCAAAAAATGTCTGACTCCTCTTCAGATTTGGGGATATAGAGTATGAAGTATATGTATGGTAGGGGCATGAGTGTAAATATTTACAGTCTTGTCTATTTAACCATAGAGTTGCTCTTATAAGAAACTGACATCTAGAGCACCCTGGTAGAAAAGGGGTTGGGTACAGTCCACATACATCCCAAAATCCTCGGGTTCAGATTGTGGAGCCAGTAGAACAACCAAGATGAACAACTAAATAAAATAAAGTGTTTCTTCCTCCCCTGTCTTCCTGCCCACCTGCCTCTGCTTGCCTTCATTCCTGCCTGCACCTTTCCTTTAAAAAAAAAAACACAAAAAAAAACCCCACCTACCATCCATCATTCAAGTAAATGAATTAGAGTAAATCCTCACAGCTTTTTCCAATTGTACTAGATTCATGCTAACAAAGTCTTAAGTGACAATATTTTATTTCATTCTGAAATTTCTTATTTGCTTATTAACAACATGTAGAAAAATCTTAACTAGCTGGCTTAAACTTCTATGTCTATAAAAATATAGTGTAAGTGACCTCAGTTAGAATGTGTTTAATGGAAGTGTACTTACTAACAGCAACAATGAAATCTTTGTGCAACTTGTAAGTCATCAGTGGTTCTGCCAGACACCTGCAGTGCAGAAGGAAGCACATTTCAGAACAGCAGTGTCTTCTGGTTTCCTCTGACCTTTCAGCATTTCTTCAAGAATTGTCTGACCAGGCATTAGGATAAAGGGAGGTTCCAGGCAGTCCTGGACCCCAGTGCCTCTTAGCACTTCTTGTCACAACTGTATTAACAGGAAGGCTGGAAGACAATTCTGTCACTTTGTAAGAACTAGAGCACAACACAAGCAAAAGTCAGATATTGGGGGAGACTGGGGGTGGGGTGGCAATAATTAGAGGAAAACCCACAATGTTAAACTTGCTGTTTAAAAAAAAAATACATGAAATTCTCATTAAATATGAAACAAAAATGATTCAGTATTTATAAAATAACAGTATTTTCTTACTTAAAACATGAACACCAAGTTCCAGGGCACTAAAAATAATGTTCCCACCTCAGGTGAAGCAAGGAGTGGAGCCTATGCTCCAGGAATCACATGCTGACTGCCCAAGAGGGTGACAGGTCACATTTGGGGGGGTCAAGAGCTAAACCCTCCTCACCTGAGGTAGTTTTTCAGCCCACTTGTTATTGTCTTATTGTCCCACAGTTCAATATCAATGTCAATATCAGGAGGAGATTTTGGAGCTGAAATGAATAAAAATAAGATGTTTAAAGTGCAATTCAAAATAGCACTCACACTTCTAAGAAGATGGCTACAAACCTAAGTAGATCAAAGAGAAGCATTTCTTTAAGATGCCAAAAGAGTTAATGTTAGAATGCTTGCTTGTGTGAGTTGATATAAAGCTCACTCTGACGTTAGACCTCAAAGATTTCTTGTGGCATTATAGTGTTTCAAATTAAATTATTGCTAATTTTGAGTACCGTCACAAAGTTCATGCATCTAAGTACTTTATATGGATGAACGTATTCAATTTCAGACCTCTTAATAAAGCAAGCATTCTTATTTCCCCCCCTTTATAAATGAGGAGACTGAAGCACAGAGAAGTAATGCAGATTACCCAAGGTCACAGAAGCTTTTCAGGAGCTGAGTTAGGCTTGCAAATCTGGTAATAAGAACCCGGCGTCCATGCAACTACCTCTGATCAACCATAGGGCACTTGAGAAAGAGTCTAACTTCAGAAAAAGAACCCCTCTCCAGTTCTATCTAATTGTTCATCTACTAGAACTAAATATTAAAACTGAATACAAGTGCTAATTTTAAATACTAACGGAAAAACCTGAAGACAAGTAATAGTCTATATCTCAAAGAAACTTATGGTAAGTAGGTCAGTAAGCATTAAGTAACCAGCTTCATCCCAGACTTACAGAATGTGGTGTTCATGAGTTTCTGAACTTTGGAGTTCACGCCTCCGATTCGGTAGAGACCTAGAATGGTGATGCCTAATGGGGGATAAATCACAGGAAAATGGCTTGAGACACAGCTTCCCAAGCACAGAATATTAAAAACTCAGGAGCCCACACAGAATTCGCAGGCCACTTATCCAACTTTGCAGCATAGCTGTCTCGACCCTGCCCTGGAAACACCCCTCAGAATCCACACCACGGAACAGATGCTGCATTGTGATTGGATGCTGGTGCAGCTCCTCAAAGCATGAGATAAACCTGTTGTCAACACTCTTGGAATAAAAACACCAACAGAGGGACTGGACCCTCCATGTTTCTCATTTATTTCCTCAGTCACGGAGTCCTGAGCTAATCTCATTTTAAAGGTGAGGAAACAGATTCACTGTTAGCTTCTCAAAAGTTCTAAATGGCACCAGCAAAATTGGAATTTAAGTTTATAAAATGCTAAAACTCACTGTGAGTTTTGCTTAAGACAACTTTTCCTGGAGGTAGTAGAATCTAATGAATCACTGGAGTGGGATGCAGGAGGGTTGTAACGTCAGGAGCGGAGAGTGCTGAAATTGTGACCCTGATTGAAATCACTAACAGAAATAAGGTAGGAGTGGAAACCAATCCTTAGGACTCCTCACCTTCCTAAAGCTTGCACAAATGTTAGAGAGGTGTTTATAATAACAATAAAAAAATGAATACTTCCAGCAATAAGAAGTCAAGAGAGGCTGCGTTAGGAAATGTGATTAAGAAGAAACCTGTAGTGCGAACCCTTGAATAACACAGGTTTGAACTGTATGTACACACTGGTACAAAGCTTTATCCTCTTCTCAGGTTCCGTGTTCATGTAGCAACCAACCACAGATGCTGGAGGCTGACTATACATTCTATGCAGAGTGTTACGTTCTATGCAGATTATAAGTGTATTTGAATGGTAAGTTCTTTGAGGACCATCGGTTATATGGGAACTAAGTCAGACTTGAATTTTCAACAGCTCAGAGGTCAACAACCATCCAGCCCCCTTAGGGTGAGCGAGGGTCAACTACACTGTGATTTTTGGTAAACTGAATTTCGAAGTATACTATTTTTGCATTTATATAATTCATACATTGATACCATTCTTAAGGTCAATCTCATGACTAACTGTAACTGCATTTTTCTGAGTGATTTCTAAGTAAGAATGGACCTAAATGTCTGCCAGACAACTCACCTCTTGTTTCCACAGCTTGAATGCATTTTCTCACAAAGTTGAACCCTGCTTCATTTAAGTACACTGGAAGCAAAAGAAGATTCCATGAAGAGTTTATGCTGAATTTACATTCCCTCTTTGGTTGACTCTACTAATTTCACAACGTAATGGCACAATGATGTTACTCATCACAGTTTTAGTTATAGTCTAAAGTTTTATTTGGGAGGGAGAGTCACACTCAGCAAAATTATGACACTAAGTGACTTCCTTAGAAACACAGGTCCTTCACAGAGCTGAACATGTTACATTAATGCCACTGACTTTTCCTAAAATCAGCACTATCCCCTTTGCTACATTTTTTTCCAGGTAATAAATGCAAATGCAATCAAAGGAAGCCCTTATTGTGCATTAATTGCATTATGGTGTTCTTGATGCATTCTTTTCTATGGGGTTCTCAGAACAACACTGAGTAGAGAAAAAGCTCTGCCATCCTCAGACAACTCAAAAGGTTGCTGAAAACTCTCCTTTTTAAAAATTTAAGACCAAGAGCCAGATTCTAACTCAGGTCGTCTGATTCCAAATCCAATCTTCCATTGCATTTTACATTATATTCAAAACAATTCAAAATATGCTCAGTCTTCTAGACTGATTATGATCACAATTTATTTTCATTGCTTTTTGCCAGATTTTCTTTAAATAAATGTGTTCTAATTTTCCTATGGTTTGAGGGCCAGGCCAAATAAGATTACTTGTTTAAAGAGAATCCCAAGTAAGATCCAGAAGAAAAACTGAAACATTTGTGATGAAACATGGAAATTTTTACCACATTTAGTAAAGTATGTTTTTTAAAAAGTCACAGATAATAATAAATGAAGATAATCCAAACAAAAAAAAAATTTAATCTAGCTTTCATTTAGTGTTGGCGAATTAAACACATTTTGGAGCTTAACACAGATTCACAGACAAAAATTATGCATAAAAAATTATGTCATAAAAAATTAAGAAAGGGTGCCAGCAACAAAAAACTTTGAAGAAATTCTAGATATAGAAAACCATTATCAATGAATTAACTGAAAGAAAGGTTTGAGAAATCTGTGGCTCAAAAATGTTGACGTACTGAAGTGGAAGAATATTTACTACGTATAGGTGAAAAAAGTAATCTATAGGACAATCGATCAATTTCCTAAAATGCAAAAATTTATAGGTATTACTATTTCTATAATCCTAGGAAAATACACTAGAAAGGTCCTTGAAAACTGCGAGAGAGAAAAACAGGATTAAAGGTAGAAATGGTCGTTTTTATCACTGAACTTCAGAGCCGCCTAACATAAAGAAATAAAGTCAGTACCTTAGATATTTTTTTTTAAGAATCAATAGTTAAAAATGTAAAATTGGCCTGCCCTGGTGGCTTGTGTAATAAGCCACACCTGGGGAGCAGTCCACACACAACCCAGGATCCAGTTTCATGACGTTGAGTGGGGGAAACAACTCAAATGAACAAATGAATAGAATGCTTCTTCCACCTTTCTTTCTGCCTCCTGCCTGCTGCCTGCTGCCTGCCTGCCGTACTCTTTAAAAAACGAAACGAAACATGTCAAATTGCTGAAAATAAAACACATTGACACCAAAGGAACTAGTTCATTTATTTCTGTGTCCCCAGGGCCCTGTTACAGTGACCAGAACTCAGTGAAGGTTTTAGGTGAACTCAACATATAAGAATGAATGGCTACTGATGGAGCACCTTATGAAAGCTGACTACCTAACATGAGTAGAGGTGCTTTTGGGATTATTTCCAATAACCTAGAATACCAAGCCTAACATTATTCATTCAGATTTTTAGAAATATTTCTGAACATAAGAAAACAGGTGAGAGGAAGTGAATGGAATCAATATAAAGCGAATGAAGGGTGTCAAACAATGAAACAAGATTCACTAAGTGCTAGTTTCTTTCTATGTGCCCATCTATAACAGGGCTGTACGGAGGAAAACAGAAGCAGAAATAATAAAAGTCATCAGGCATTAATTGTAATCAGATGAAAGAGACAGTTGTTACTCTTCTACTTTAACCAGTGAAGAGACTAAAACAGAAGATCCCACCCCTCTCAGAATTGATCTCATGCTCCACTCTGACATGAGAGTCAAAGACGTGGAGTACAGCCCCACAAAGGAGAAGCTCCAGTTCTTCTAAACCTTTAACCTTTCTTTTTATTCAAGAAACCATATGCCACCTCTTAGGCCTCCACCTTCCTCCTAATCCAGAGTGGTCTTTTGTCCCTATTCTCTAGAAGAATGTAAAAACGGAAGTTACTTATCTTTACTTTCCAGCAAGGAGATCCATTTCTCCTAGCTATATGATGACCCCCTTCTCTCTCTCCAACATCTCAGAGCCCCTTTCCATGCCTCAGCTCAGGGTCAATCATGGGTCTGCCCCAGCTACCTCAGAATTTACCCCATATGCATGTTATTGCATTTGGGTTTTTCTCTTACTAATCACACTCAAAGTTAATTTGTTCATTTGTCCAGTTCTGAAGAACCTCAGAGAAATGGGAGAATTTTCCATTAACCCCCATACTAGCTATTTTACTAGGTATAGTTTTAATATCTCTGTGCTTCAATTTCCCCTTCTATCCATTATAGATAATGGTTTTATCTTCACATATTTGTTTAAAGATGAAATACATTAACATATACAAAACTTCTTAGAAGCACTTCTTAGTGCTTTCTAAGTGATGGCCATTGTCATCATTACATTATTGACTACAGTGAATTTCTACATATTTAACGTATATGAACAAAGCATTCTTTGGGCATGGCTGAAGTCACTGGGGTTTAAGAAATTGTCAGCCAGGAATCTTATCTTTCAGTCACAGGACATTACTTATTTTATAAATATTTGGGGCAGAGCAATGATCTGCTTCTGTAAGCAAACATAGATCTCACATAAACCAGGAAGGACTTGTGAACCTATCTGGCCACTGAAAACATAAGCTGGATATTAAAAAATGTCTCGACTCTCATTCTCCTTCAGGAAATCATAACAAACAAACATAGCCTCCCTTTGGAACTGTGCAAGCCAGTGTGGAAGACATGGATTGCTCATCACCCATATTTGTTGTCCTGATCACATTCCACAGCTCCCTTGAAGCAAGAGGCTTAGCCATATGATATGTGCAAAACAATGAAACATTAATGGCATGACATAAGATTCAGAAGACACTCAGTGCCATTATGTGGCTTCCCATTTTCTTTTTCCCTCTGGCAGGAGATCAGCGATGATATACACAGAGTCTACTCCATGAGCATGGGCTTCAGAGTGAAAACTATGTATAAAAAAGCCTCAGTAGACCAGAATGGACACATATCAAGGTCAAAAATACACCTTTACTTTGATAAGTCTCTGAGATGTAAGGATCATCTGTTAGAGAGAATAACCTGGCCAATTCTGATTTATGTATAACTTAAACTGTTTGCTACAGCAAAAAGGACAAAAAATATAAAAGCCAACCCCATATTTTCCTTGCTTAACTAGAAAATATCCACTTTGGGGGCACTACTAACTTGTCAATTCATAAAAAAAGGCAGCAAAAATAGCACTGTGGCTGCTTAAAGCAACATGGCTGCAACAGATTTCAGTTCACTCACCAGTACTGGTGTAAGAGGCAGCCACAAAGAATAGCCTTTCTAAGTGAAATCAGGAGCAAACACATTGCATCCAGGAAAATGAGCAACCTTCCAAAGTCATGAAAAGATTATTAGACTTAATAGGTCAGTATTCATGAGAATCCTGTGAAAATAGATTCTTAATAGCTTACAAAAGAAAAACTGGGAACTCCTTAGTGTTCAAATGAAGTGACTATGGAAAGGATTATTGCTAAATCAAATCACACTATTAAAGGCAGATCATTTATCATGGTGGAGGACAAGGTTCTGCTACTACATAGAGAGGAAGATGTACATTCTTCATGGTAGAAACTCCAATTGCTGAATTGATGCCTGGCCCAGAGCAGGAAGCCAGTAAGTGCTTATTGATGTACAGCTTCTAGTTACAGGCTTGTACCCGTCTTGCTCAAGTACCCTCTCCAATGGTCCTACAGAGAGAGCTACTTTTGTCAGCTACGTATATCTCTTTGTGACAGAAGGGACCAGAGGAACAGGTACAATTCAAGTACTACCCAATGTCAAGGAGCTGAAATCCTATAATAGTAATGATTCTTTGCCTTCAGAGTAGAAACAGAAGACAAACTAAAATAATTTAATTTATTCAATCAAAAGTGAAGAGTAAATGTCCCCACCCTGCCTCTGGAAACAGTTCGGGGCTAAAGCCTTTATTGAAATCCAAATAAAGTTTCCTTGAGGCAGTTTCACATCACAAAAGCTATTAATCTCAAAGGAATTAAAAAAGCCATGAGGAAAAGAACAAGAATAGTCTTCTATACAGCTAACAAAGCAAAAGTCCTTGTACCTTCAATATCCCAGTAATTAAAAACCCAGCATGTCCTTACAGATGCAATCTGCTTGGACTTCTAGTACATTCTCAGGGTTGCCAAAACAAAGCAACACTGGTTTTTCATTTCTAATTCACTTTTCTAATCTGCCATTTCAGACTAAAGGGCCCCTTCTCACAGACAACCAATATCACACTATATATGGCTTGAGAGAAATAGAAAAAAAGAAATACGTTCATTTAATGGCATTTGTGATACCCACAGGATCTGCTATTTTCTTACTAAAGGATACAGACAGGCCCAAATGAACTTTCTTCTTGCTCTGCCCAGGAGGAGCACTTGAGCTATAACCTAGATTTCTGTGATGAAAACAAGACTGCATTTGATCAAAGAGGAGGAAGTGACCTAGGGACTCCTGAGAAATTCCAGAACGAAAGGATCTAAACAGCAGCAAGAAGTTCAAAAACATTTGTGACAGATGGCAATTGCCTAGGATAAGAAGGATGAGCTTCATTTTTCTGCTTATTGCTGGGGAGAAGACATTCCTACAGCTCACATGGGGAAAGTCACAGAAACGCCGTGGCAGAAATCTAGAGTGGTTGGGAAATTTCAAAACTACCTTCTTCCCTTCCATTTTCTCTATGAGGACTAAATGTTAGGTGACTTTGTAATTCTATGGCCAAATAGTGACTTTTGTGAGTAGAATACATTGATTGAGAAGGATTTCCCTTTTCCCATTTATGTAATCTGGAATAAAACAGGTGCACAATGGAATATTGTTGAACTGGATTGCATGAGAGTGCGAACTAAGTGCTTTCACAATTCCCACTTTCCTCCAGGGGAAGGACCCGCAGAAACACCCTTCCCAAAACAAGCTTTTTACCAAGAAAACTATCTTCAGGGGCAGGGCAATAGAGGCAAGCTTTTGTCATAGGAAGCGATTCCCTCAGGTGAAGGCTGCTCTCTTCTCTCAATACCTGAGGTCTTTTTGCCTCAGCACAAGGTATAGGTTTTTAAGAAGGATTTGTCCTTGGTTAGTTAATTTGAATTTGAAAAACATCTGTCTTTAAATTGGTTATGAATCAGGAAACCAGTGTTAGAATACACTTTTCAAACTTTACTCAAATGTAAATTACACTACAGGTGACTTTTTAGGTAACCATTTAGAATGAACATTCAGTACTTAACAAAACTCTTATTTGGATTAGGTGTTTCTGTGAGTAAAGTGATCAATGAAAGATTTTATACTAAATTTCTTTCCATGAGAAGTACCATGAGAAGTAATAAAGAAATGCAAACAAACAAACAAACAAAACACACCAAACCAAAAAATCAAACTTGGAAATTACTTCTTTAAACCTTTAACATTAAATGCATTTTAAATAATACATTTTCTTTTGAGAATTTCTGAAATCACTAGGAAGCATTCCATTCAGTTGAAATGACAAGGCTTTTGGAAAGAAAAAGAGATACAGGATGGTTTCACTCATATGTGGAATATAATGAAACAAAACAAGTGAAAGACAAACTCCAAGAAAGCTCACAGGGCACAAGGTAGTGGCAGGTGGGGTTGAGGGGGGAAAGAAGCGGGAAATAAATGGTGGTGGGTGTGGTGCGAGCTACACAGACTGAGGTGCGATTTCAATATTCTGAAGTGCATACAACAATGTAAACAAAGAAATACATTTATAAAGAAAGGAAAATAAAATGATAGACTTTTTCACTCACTCAGTGTTTACGCCTTTCAAGCTGTTGTCTACCACATTCAAAACTGTATTTCACTAGCGACCTAAAAGTCAGGGTTATCAAGTCTCTTTTAAAAATAAATTGATGCACCATGAGAGCAAGTTGACTTAAAACTTGAAATTGCTTTTTAAGATACACACAAATAATCTTAAAAACAAATACATAAACTAATTTTCAATGTCAAATAATCTGGCTATGCTAAGTAATATGAAAAAATTCCTAAAAAAATACTGCATCACAGAACTTAGAAAAAAAAGGTGTGCTCTAGTGGTCTAGTGGATAAGGT
>RJWH01000029.1:0-88169 GCA_004363575.1 Solenodon paradoxus
AATATTAGCAACCAATCAGTTAGCAACCAGTCAGAGCCTTGATCACGCGCACTAGCAATCAATCAGAGTCTTGATCACGCACTGTACATGCACCCACCCTCCAATCCAACTAAAGAGCACGCAGAAGACATGAACAGGGGCCACCTATCAGAACTACTTCCCTTCTTTTCCCTTTCTATATAAGTCCCTCCATCTTAATAAAATTTTGCAGCTTGATCAGAATTCGTTGTCTTGCTGTCATTTTTCGCACCTCTTGTCCCACCCCTTTCATCCGTTCTAGGTGGATCTCCTGACCCCAGCTGATTATTCCACAGGTCGGACTCAGGGTGGACTTTGGGAATGTGTGAAGAACTGCATTCACAGGTATCTTAGTCTATCCAGTCGTTTATAGCAAAATACCATAGGCTGGGTTACTCATAAACAACAGTAATGCATTTTTCACAGTTTGGGAGACTGGTCTAAATCAAGGTTCTAGGAGATTCAGTGTCTGGTGAGGAGAGCCTGCTTCCTGGTTGATAGACAGCTCTTATTTGATTAATCCTTGTACAGAGAAGAGGTTAGAAAGCTCCTGGGAGTGTGGTGGGGGGTATGGTGGTGGTGGGGTGTCCTTTCATAACGATACTAATCTCATCAGTATCACCTCTCATTCACGTCTCAAAGGTCTCATCTCCTCCCTTTGCACTCTCACTGGGGATTAGGCTTCAACATGTGGGTTTTTGAGAAAATACAACTATTCAGTCTCTAGGAACAGGCTTCCGTCTTTCACACTTTCTTCTGAATATTGTCAATATTGAGGGCCTGGGGCAGTAAACACTGAGAAAATACAATGGTTCAGTGAGTAGATCTGCCTTTTCCCTATGTTCATGGTTTCATTTCCTTGCCATGCAACTGGAGATAATGAAAGTCACTGAGTCCGAAACCATTCCCTGCTAGGACGTGGAAGATGAGGAGCTCAAGAACACTTCAGGAAGGAAGTGCTTCTGAAAGCAGGAAAGGGAAAAAGAAAAAAGAACTGGAAAGGCCAAAAGAAAAAGGCATCCTTGTACATGTGACTGAAGGGTCAAAGTAAACAGGGGAGGAAAGGCTGACAACACTTTCATATGGAAGGTAATGGGCTTTGGCTGGTACAGGGCCTAGAGGAGTGATACAATTCCTAGAATAGCAATGACTCAGGTATTTGGAGATAATATCATTATCCCCAACCAGGTTTCTCCTCTTAATCACCACCACCACTACCACCTTAAACTTGCATAGCTCTTTGCACTTTAATAAAGGGTGATTTATTTGGCTTATCTCACTTTTACCTAATTAAAAATCCTATGACATAAATGCAAGGAGCCACATTTTAGAGATCAGAAGTTGGGTCTCTGCAATGTTGCAAGTCTAGTGATTGGTAGATCTGGGCCTCTTCTCTTTACTGGGACCTTGAAGAATGTGTTAGATACTGGCAACCAGAGATGCCCTCTTGTAACTTCATTTTAATATAGTGCCTGTTCATTTCTTCTGGTTCTATTCTGGCCTTCTCTCCTCTGGGGAAATAATTTTACTCCATTCTTATTGCAGAGTTCTTTAGAGCAATGAGCTGGGGAGTGAATGAGCCCTTGAAGGCATAGTTTGGATGACACTTTACACTTAACAAACTATAATTCAAACTTAATCATTGTGGCATCTTTATGTTTCTTGATTTGTCTCCCCAGATGCTCAGCAAATGAGTAACCAGTGTGTTAATGCTTTAATGGTTTTTAAATCTCCCTTTTAATTCATGGTGTGGAAACTTTTTTTCACCAACCAACTAATATTATTGCAATCTTTTTTTTTTTTTTTTTAACTTAGGAAAGAGAACAGAGAGGGATGGAAAAGTAAATGAGGAAACTGCTAAATCACCCAGGCTTTATTAGCAGTCAGTATACTAATCCTGGGATTACTCTTCTATTTAGTAACATCCTCTATACGTGAGACTGTGTATGAAGATTTGGATAAATGCAAGGAGAGGGGAATGCATGTGCGTCAGTAAGGTAGGCCCTGATTTTTTTTTACAATCTGCAACACTGAATAATCCTTTATGTGAGAAGACAGGAATATGAGAATGAAAAATTGCTTTAATTTAAGCCTTAGAAATTTTGTCACATTTGAGAATATATCTCACCTTTCCTTAATTTTGACACTTGACTATGGTCACATTCTGTAATATTGATTTAAAAGATTATATAATATAGTTGGAAGTAAATTGTGGTATTTACCATCTTGATAAACTAAGGGAATATAACATTTTCCCCTGCCTCCCTCTCTTCCTCCCACCTTTTCTCCCTCTCTCTCCCTTCCTCTCTGACTCTTTCCTTTTTCATATAGAAAATTTTTATTGAGCATTGCATTACTTCTCTAGAGAACCATAACGAAATACCATAGACTGGGTACTTAATCAATAGAATTTTTTTTTTTTCTTCACAGTTCTAGAGACTGCAAGTTTAAGATCAAAGTGACCCTATATTTGGTTGATTTTGGCTCTCACTCCTTGCCTTACAAAAGGTCACCTTCAGGTTCTTTCTTCTTCACTGGCTAGTTTTTCTGTAAATTGGGTTCCTGATTTCTCTTTGTATGCCCTAATCTCTTCTTCGTACGTAGAGACAGCTAAATTGGATTAAGGTCCACTGTAGACACAGTTTAGCTTAATGGCTTCTCTCTATAGTCTGATCTCTGGGGGTTAGGACTTCAACGTTCGAATTTTGGGGGAATGACAGAATTCAGTCCTTAGCAAGCATCTAGAGAGAAGGTTAAAAGTTTTCAAGCTCACATAAAATTCTTTCCTATTATTTCTCTTAATCTGTTTCTTCTCTCTACAGTTCTCTTTCCTCTCAAAAGTTTTTGTGATTTGAGATCTTCCCAGAAGCTTTTTAGTATTTTCTCTTAGTCTTATACACATATTATCATTTTTATCACATTATTTTTGTTATCAGGGCCTGTGGGAGCAAAGGTAGATTTGAGCAAACCATTTCTAATACCTGCAACTGCAACTGTGTTTATTTATTACCATCACTACTACTCTTATACAACTATTATTACTACTATTACTAGTACTTCTGTTACTGATACTACTGCTACAATTGCTACTGCTCTTTCTCCTTTCTCGCATTTTCCAATGATGAAAATATCTTTAGGGATGTTGCTAGAGTGACACATGCAAAAATGCTATTACTGCCTGGATACTATAGTCAAACAATGTCTGTCAAATTAGTGAAATAAATAAAAATCAGAAAACAATTGATATCCCAATCTTTTCTCATTTCTCCTTTGGTTTGAACTTCTTTGGTTTAAGAAAAGGTTATTTACTTTGGTTTCTAGGCCCCATGGGAGGATTTGGCTATCTCAGAGCTGCTAAGTTATTTTCAAGAGCCCTGCCCGTTTTCCTTTTCCAGACCTCCTCCATGGGACAATGACCAGCTGCATTCAGAAGCACAGCAGCACATTCCACCTGCTGGCCAGCTGGGCCCTGGTGACCAGTGTGGCCTTGATTGACTTGGCATGAACTTGGCCACCCTACTGCACTGTGGTCTTTTCATCCCCTCATTATCTGCCCCCTCGCTGGGGGAACCTGGGCTCAGTCAGGGCTCCTGTGCTTTAATGGATCACTCTAAATGGGGAAGGATGCTGCTTTCACAGGAATTAAAGCTGATTAGGCTCCTTAGGGATATTTTAACCAGGAAAAGGGAAAATAAAAGCTGATAATAGTTTTCTCCCTTCTCCCCTTCCTCCCTCCCACCCTCCCTTCCTTTCTCTTTTCTTCCCTGTCTCCATTCCCTCCTTCCTTTCCTTTCCTTTTCTTCTCTGCTACTCTCTCACTTTATCTCCCTCTCCTTCTTCTTCCTTCCCTCTTCCTGTTGCTGCTTCACAACCACCCCCAACTCACCCAGCTCTTTTCTATTTTTTCTATTATTACAATATTTGTCTAAGTGTAAGGTAATATAAATATTCTAATATATGCAGCATATGTGACTCCAAATTGAAACAAAGAGGGCTTCTCTAATTGTTCATGCTTATATTTGTGTGTATATGTATATATATATACGTATATATGTATATATATATAGATAGATACATAGATAGATAGATAGCTGAATCAGTAGAAAGTAGTAATGAAGTCTTGATGAAAAGAGTTCGGAATTTCTTTCCTAATCACATTTTTTTCTTTTTCTTTGTAATTTTACTGTATTTTCTTGCATTGCTTCTTCATCCAACTACTTTAGTCACTCGAGGTCAACACTCAACTATCCTCAAACGCCCATTATTATGATGCATTGAATTAATGGAGTGCCTGCTACAGAGCTACCTTTTTTTTCAAGGAATGATCGCCAGTGACTAAGGTGGATCAGTTTAAACTCCTGCTCTCCTTTTCTTATACTTGTGCTGCTGTTGTTTGTTTGTTTGTTTTAACCTTAATATATAAGGGAGAGATTAGTGTATAGTGTTCTGAATTTGTTTGGTAAAAGTGTAGGACTTCTTAAAAAAGATGTAGAAGATTATCTTTTGTTTTAGCTCTAGAAGATTTTTCAAATTACTGAAATATCTCTTTTTTTCAAAGTTTGTTGATTCATTTTTTTCAGAGTAACATTTAGTTGTATGCTGGTAGCAAATGTTTAATAACTGGCTCTTCAGGGGAAAAGCAAAGTCCCTGATTTGTAAGCTTTTCTGGCTTCTATAGTGTAAATACTTTCCTCAAGGCTGATTTTGAGTCTGTTAACATGATGTGAGACATGCACAATTGTTTCCCACAAAGGTGCTTTCCAGATCTAACTGGTTAGAGATCTATGAAAACTTTCTCAATTTTGTCAATTGCTTAAGTTGTTATGGAGTCCATTTTGATAACATATTTTCTCAGAAAATCATTCATATTATCCAGATCTTCAAAGGTATTATTTTGTCTTGAAAGGTATTTTTAGGAATGTTTTATTTTCCTTGATGTCTTTGATATCAGGCTCTCATTCTTTTTATTTCAAATGTTGCATGTTTGTACTTCTTTGTATTTATCAAAGTCACTGGAATTTCTGTACTTTTATATTGTTTTCAGAGAAAAAAACTTGCATACTTAATTGTCACTTTAATTGTTTTTAATGTATCATTTGCCTATCTATAAATTTCTTATTTGCTAATTTATCTGAATTTATTTTGATAAGGGATGTAACCTGAGAACGCATAATAGACAACTGCCATTTTTACTATTATGTAAATATATTTACTCAATAAAATATCATTTAGTATAAACTTTTCAGATATTATGGTATTTATTTTTAATGTATAAACTATAGGACATACAATCAAAACTTTCTTCATGTCTGTACCTCTGAAATCCTACTAGCACTGGTAGAAAACATCATTGAGATATTTTCCTTATTTCTATTCATGTCAGTGGCCACTCCTTCCACCCCTGGAGGCCTTGAATCTCCACTGTGTCACTTGTGGCTTTGAACTCCCTTGTTCCAATTTATGTCCGCAATAAATTCAGATTCCCTCTCAATACCCTTCTGTTTCTGATTGCATTGCTTTCCATTGCCTTCCACTCTGGGAGAGAATACACAATTTCATTATGATCATGGCCTGGGCCGCTCATGATCATTCGTAGTAAGACTAAGCCACTTAGATATTTTCTGAAATGCAGAACATCCATCTAAAATTTGAATTTGTCAAATAGCTGTGTTTGCAGAGAGTTAGAGAATTGAATCAATGTCTTTTATGGGATTTGCATTAAACATTTGCTTGTTCAACTTGTTTTTTGAGCAATACTTGTCACCATAAATTGGTATCAACCAAGAGTAGACTTGATGGTACTTAACTAACATGGGCCACTTTTCATAGTAGCATGAATGTGGAGTGCAACCAAAAAGTGATGAAACGGGAGGAGAAATTAATTCTTCTGGTTAAATGTTTTCTATGTGCCAAGTCCTACTTACATTAATTCACTGAGTGTTTTGGATGCCCCTATAAAATAGATATCTCTATTAAATAGAGACTCAAAAAAATAAAAATATCTCCCAATATCATACAGCTAGAAGCTGAGGGAGGCAAGATTCAAAGTCCGTTTGACTCCAGGATTTCTATACTTTCAACAATCTCTGCTGCTCTCTTTTGCTCAGCGTCGTTATCGGTAACTTGTATTTTAATTCAAATTTCCATAGAGAATCTATACATAAGTTCTATGCACCTCCTGATTTGTTTAATATGCAGAATACTTGGCATTGTCTTTGAGCAGGACTAGGTGGCATTCTATGCCTGCTACTCAGTGCATGACAGTGATACTATTTGATTTGTCTACTTTGTCTCTTAATTTTAGCATTGTCAATAGATGTCATTTAGAAAGTGCCCCCCCACACTTTGCCTTTTGAATGTTTGTGTTGTTAGTCACTAATGAGTGTGCATGTTGAAAATCTTATTGAAGCCCTTTACCTCCATCTCAAAATATCTACTGTTATACTATCAATTCAAAGGCATGGTTCCCGAACCTCTCTCAAAGCCTTCAATGTATGTCTGATTCTAACTCTGAACAGAGACCCTGTCTCAGCTGATGTATACCCTTACCTGTATGCCTGGCCGACCCCACAGCTCTCAGCCAGAGAAACTGAAGACTTCAGGGAGGTGTCTGGGAAAAACCTTAGTGACTCTCATTTAATATTTTTCTCTTCAAATGAGCCAGCAAAGAAACAAATGAATAACAAAAGAAAGAAACAATGAAGGGAGAAATAAAGGAAGGAAAAAAGGAAAGAAGGAAGGAAGGAGAAGGCAAAAAAGAAAGAATAGAGAAAGAAAGGTGATTTATGTCACTAGCTGCAATCTCCTGGGACCTTTCCCTTCTTATATTGGAAACTTGTTTTCATAATTTTACTATCATTTTTTATGGAGCTGTCTTATTGCTCCTGTATTTCAAAACATAGTGGATTCTATAGTCTTTGATTTCAGAGAATTTTTATAGATGAAAGCTGTGAAAGTTACTTTTGGACACTGCTGCTCAGCTTTCAAAGCCTCAATGCTTAAAAACAAAAGTTTTATAATCATTGGACTGAGTTTTGATAAGATTTCATTTGAAAACCATATGTACACTAAGTAAGTATGACCCTTGTTATAGTTATTTAGGTCAAGGGGTCACTTCAAAGAGGAAGAATAACATATTTGTGTTTTGTAGTGTCATTGGAACTTACACATGTCAAGTGAACTGAGACAGTTTCCTGCAGGGCACTGGAGTGAGATATACAGAAAGATAAGACTTGAATACAATTTAGGAATATGAGTCCCAGAGGTTCTTCCTAAATGTGCTTAGACTTTCCTGACGTTTGGCTGCATTCTTGCTCTAATCCAATAAGGTACCTTATTGTACATTTATTAGGTTAGATTACAGTTCTTACTACCTGAACAGCTGTACCCCATTGAGAAGCCATAAAATAAACTCTCCAAAACACCAGAATTCCTAGTCAAATCGTAGTTGCAGTGCTTTATATCTGTGGTAGACTGAATAATGGCCTCCAAAGATCTGAATCTCTAGAACCTATAAAGGTCAATTTACATGACAAAAGATACTTTACAATCGTGATGTTCAGAATCTCAAAGTGGGATTATTCAGGTAGACTCTAACTATAATCCCTGTGTCCTTAAAAGAAGGGGACAGGGGGATATCTGACACATAGAGGAAGTAGATACAATACTGAAACAAGAGGTAAAAGAGATGCAAGGAAGGGTCCATGAGCCAAATCATGCAGACAACTTCCAGAATCTTGAAAAGGCAAGCAAACAGATTCTGCTCTGGAGTCTCCAGAAGGATCCAAACCTGTCAACACCTTAATTCAAGTTTATGGAAATGAAAGGTACACTTTGAAGATATTGCAGGTTCAGTTCTAGTGCATTAAGAACTATGCTTATGCTATAATGTACTCTATCAAAAGTTAAAAAGAATTATGTCTAAAAACAAAATACATTAATTAAATTAAAACACAAAATGAGCATATGCTATTGGAAAAATGGCACACATAAACTTGCTTAATGCAGGGTTGCCAAAAATCTTTAATCTGTTAAAAAAAATAGAGCAATATCTGTGAAGTGTAAACAATGATGATAAATCATTATTTGCCTATCATTGCAGCATTCTGGCCTCCTGATAAGTTTGTGCTTTTTTTATCCCTCAAGTCTGTGATAGTTTGTTACAGCAACAACAGGAAACTGATATGGGTAGTTTTCTAACTCTGTGAAAGTGCCCTAACCACCCTGTGCTTCAGTTTCAACGTCTATAATGTGGGGGGAAATACATGTGTGCCTCATTAGGTGGTTGGGAGAATCAGGAGTTAGCATGTGGTCAGGCAGGTAGCAGGTACTTAAGAAGTATTTCAGAACTGAATGTTAGCTTTGCATTCAGCACCATTTCAGTCAGACTGTTAATAGTAGAGTTAGGACTCCTGCACAAATCCACTCCAAACAAGGTGGGGGGAAAAATCTACCAATTAACAGACAAAATTTTGTCATTCCATATTTCATGGGTTTTCCTTTAAAAATGATCACTGAAAAAGGAAAGCGCAATTTTTGTCACTTCATTTGCAATTTTAGTAAAGCTAATTTTACTTTATGTGAGTCAAAGTTCAATTCTCTCTCTGCTAAGAGATGTAAATAACTATTCCAAAACGCTCTCATTTCTGTTTCTGTTACTCAATTTGTAAGTCTATATTTTACTTTTTAAAATCACTTTAAATCACATCAATCTTTCTAAAGATTTTTATATTTCTCTGTTAAATTCTGCTTCACATTTGGCATAATAGTTTACTAAGTAGCTATTATGCAAAGGCATCATTTGATATACTTACAGAAAGCAATGCATTATTTATATAGCAATCTATCTATCCATCTATCTGCCCATCCAACTGTCGACTTAACAGGAAAGTATCTGTAAGCCACTAATCTGAGCTATTTATACATATGATTGGCCCTGGTGCAGATAAATTGAACTCTGCCCAAATAGGGTTTGTGTCTTGGAGACAGATACATAATCAGAGTCTCCAAAGAAATCTAGTAAAAGCAGTGATCAAGATTTGCCCAGAGAGTAAAAGGAAGGGTAGTGGAGGGGTGGCTATGTCTGACAAAGAAGGGATTTTACAGAAGAAATGTGAAGCAGAAAATGTGAGGATTAGGGAGGAGGAGATCAGAAAGAAAAGAGAGAGCCTTAAATAAAAGCTTTAGAAGCATTGAAAGGAAAAGATGATATGGGTAGATTAGACATGATATTTGGTAATGTATAGTCAAAGAAAACTGTGCTCCTCCAGACAAGAATATAATTGACATTTGCTTTTCTGATAGAAATAATATGGAATAATATACTAGGATGCCATATATCAAGGCTTTCTGAGATTTGAGGCATGCAGTCTAACATTTTTTTTTCTTTTTCTTTTTTCTGAAACATTACTGACAGGCACTGCTATAGTCCAGCACTCTTGAAGTTGACATATGCTGAGTGACAGATCCAAGATAAGAATAAAATACATTTGAATGTGCTGATAAAGGAAAAATGGAAAATGGGAAAAGGATGAAATTGCAGAGGTATAAAGGTGTATCTTTAAAGCTCTTAGGAGAACAAATTGCTAATCAGGAAGAGAACTGTATAGTCTTGATAAGTTCGAATGGAGAAACCCTTCTGGGATGGAAACTCTTTCTAGTGTGTAGTCATTTCATAAGAAGTCTAATGAGATCCATTTGAAAGTGCTGGCTCCGTTTGGCATGAAGGAGAATTGTCAAGAGATTTTTAGATGTCTGAATGAGTCGTAATAAGCCCAAGGTGGGGTGTCCGATTAGCCAAGTGACATAAAAGCTGGCTTTGGAAACTCATCATCCATAATAGCACATTCTGTTCCCATTAATTTATGACAAATGGAAACCTTCTGCAAGGAAATAACACTAGCAAGGATCAAGTCAGTCATAGCTTAGATTTATTTATAACCTATAATTTTAATATATTCCATTATTTTATACTCACTGAAATGCATTTGTATACATGTGAGCACACACACAAATGTGTATTTATAACATGTAGATAATTTTCACTCTTCTCCTGTCACCAATTTTCCAAGTAACAATAATTTTTTTCCTAGTAAATCTAGGAAATTGTTTTTCAATTATTTTGGAAACTGTAGTTACTACAAGTTACAGTATTTACCTATTCACGTATTTCATTATCTTCAGAATCAGTGAAACTCTAGTATTTAAGGATGACAAACTGCTAAGAATTTGTCCCTGAGTTCCTAGTCACAGTTGATAGATTTGGGAGTGGATGCCTGAACAAACCTCTCTGAGGGAGAGGTTCTTTACTTGAAATTGAAAATATGTAAGGAGAGACCCGGAGAAGAAATACTTCCAAAGCAGTCAAGTTTGATCCTAGTGTCTGATCCTAGAACCCTGGAATCCCAGTCCTTTGATGACCAATGTAGGTCTACTTGAAAATTGTTCCCTTCCCCGTTCTGTTCAACAGTATGCAAACTGCAATCTGCCAGAAATGGAAACCACAGTTGCCTCCATACTATGTATGGCAGCAATATAGATTCCCACTGAACGAACATAGAGGCACACAGACTTCTCCAGAATGATACTTCAAAATCTTTTGGATAAATGACTAAGGCAATATTCCTTGCCCTACAACTGCTTATTTATGTCTTTTACCACCTTCAAAATTTATTGCCAAGTAATTCGTCCCTGAAAGACAAACCCTAGAGGGATTTACCAATATATATTATGATAAACACTGTGGTACAGTAAGAAAAATATTTGGTCTATGTCTTCTGTTCCTGAAGTAGAGCAACAATAACAACAAAAAAATCTTTGGAATTTTCTGAGTGCTAGGAGTTGTTTTGCTTTTCCTGCATTGTCCTTTAGAGTTTATGCTAATGAGGTGACTTAAGGTGGGTTCTGTAGTCAGCCTCAAGATGGGGCATGGTCACCAGAAAGACAAAAAGGTATAATTAGAGAGTAGAAACTGTCAGCTCCATCTTTTAGGAGGTGGGGGAAAGATGCCACCGGAGATTGTGTTATAAAAACTCCTGAACAAGGATATCAGGAGAACTTCCTGATTAGTGAATTCATCAAGATGCTAGGAGGCTGATGTGCTTAGAGGGGGCTTGGAAGCTTCCCCCCATAACTTGCCACATGTATCTCTTCCATTTAGCTATTTTTCTATTGTGTCCTGTATAACAAGCCAGTAAATGTAAGTTAAGTGCTTTCCTGAATTTTATCTTATTCTAGCAAATGATTGAATTTATAGATGATCTGTATTTTCCTAGATCATCTATTATCTATATTTTCAATCTATTTAGGGACTATGACTTGAATAGATGTATTATAATAGACATAAAGAATACGCTAAGAGAATTTCATTGTCTAACCTAAAGAGAGTAAAGATTCAGAGCCAGGTTACCAAACTAACTTACAGGCGCTTGATGTGGAACCATGGAGACTGGGATTCAGTCTTAGCATCTCACCTATAAAGATGCTTAAACTTAAGTATATTTCTCAACTTCATTGAACCTTGGTTTCCTCCTCAATACAATAATAGCAATAAAATAATGATAATAATAACAATAATAATAATAATAATAATAATAATAATAATAATAATAGATACGACCTGCAAGACTTTGCAAGAATTAAATTATATCATGTAGATAGATCATACATGATGATGTTGTGGGTTGCAAGAAAACTCCTACTATTTTTCAGTCATAACTATTATATTATGGTTGTATTAAGAAGTCCTATGCAAAGCATGGCCAGGAAATGGCAATTAAATGTAATTATAAAACAAAGTGAATTTGTATATGCATAGTACTAATTTTAACATATCCCCTATTTAATAATCACAATTATTTGATTTACTTACAATAAGTAAGTTATTCTCCCCATCTTATAGATTAGAAAATTGAAGGGTAAAGGTAGTAAAAGCTTTTTTTTTCCTGAGGACTGTAATAGGAAAGAAAATAATCAGTTTAACTGCAAAATGAGGTTGAATGAATAGTGTTGATTTTTCCAATAATATTTTTACCTTAACTAGGAATCTTAAGTCAAACAAAGTCTTATTCCAAAGAGATAAGGTATTAGTAATGTTATGTATGACTCTTGCAGGCTTGGGGGGAAGAAATATAGAGTTGGACATGAGGAACATACCTGACAAGTTCATTTATTTATTCATTCATTCAATATATTATTAACTTCATGTTATGTATGAATTCCATGTTTTCCATTTGGTATTGAGTATTAAGTCTTATTTAAAATATTTTTAAAAATTGCAAATGTCAAAAAATCCTACAAAAAAGTGCAACAAATATTCATCTTTTCACCTAGATTCACCTGTTGTGGACCTATTGCCATATTTATTTTTTCTTTGCATGTATTTGTGTGTGTGTGTGATGCATACACATACATTACAACATACATTTCTTTTTCCATCTAACCATTTTAGAGTTAATTGCTTATATAAAGACCCATACTTCTCAACACTTAAGCATCTATTATATTAGAACAAGAAAGCTCTATGTAACCATAATACAATGTCATACATAGGAAATTTGACTACAATAAAATTTCATCATGTGCTGGACCCTCAATATTTAAATGTCATCTATTATCTCAGTGATATTGGTTATAGCTATTTTTCCTATTTTAAGATTTAATTAAAATATCACATAAGATTTAGTAATCATGTCTCTTTAATCTCTAATTGGGATTTTTTATTCTTTTAAAACATTGGTATTTTTAAAGAATTCAGTTCATTTATTTTAAAGACTACCTCTTGATATGACTTGCTTATTTTCTGAGATTGGATTCAGGTTAGCAATTTTTTTTCCCTAAACATTACATAAGTGATATCGTATTCTCAGAGTATCACTTTGGGAAACTCATTATGCCAACTTGTTTAGTCTCTTCATCTGTAACGGAGAGGTACAGAGTATGAGAAGACAAGTCCAACCTTCATTTCATGCAGTGTCTATGTTTTCAGCACACATTTAGAATCCCTAACGTAGCAAGCAGAAAGTAACTATGCCACCCTGCATTCATTCAACTGAAATTCATCATGTATGTTCAATCATTCATTCATGAATGGATAGCTCCTCTATAAAATGATGAAAAATCATTTTACATAAATTAAGGACCATTACATGCAAGACTGGAGATTTTTTTTCTGTATGAGAGTTTTGACTCATTACTCAGTTATATATCCCCATAGTACATTGGCCTGAATCATCTTTGAAAATTCAAAATATTAGGTTTAGGATGAATGAGAGGAAAATCTCACTTTCCACAGTAACTACAATCTTGTAAAGTATATTGTTTTAATTGGGTGATAATGGAGCTAGTTACTTGACTTCTCCAGGTTGATTTAACTTACTTTTAAATGAAAGGGTCAAACTGATGATTTCTAAGCTCTCTTTCCTTTTGACATTGCTTCTGACTAAATTTTTTAACATTTTAAAATGTGATTTAAATAAATTTGTTGCAGACAAACGTATAATGGGTGATTAAGGGAAACCATCACAGAAGAATCACCATAGCAGTCTGATGAAACTACTTTCCCTGACCTGCTTCTGTCCACTTCACAATCAGTTGGAGATCATTGTGGCTTTGCAACATGGACTCACTTCTCTATGTGTGGTTATACTCTATCCTTCTTTTTATTACTTCCCCAACATACTTTTCGGCTTTTGATCCCCACCATGTTTCAAATTTGTTCTTTGACTTTGCTGCTATTGGTTGATGTAGATAAACAGATGACCTAATTAGTCTGGCCCAAGGTCATACAGGGACCAGTGATAGTTTTGCTTGTCTACAGAGTGAACCCCTGACAATGAGACTAGTCTGATCTAATATGCCGATTTGTACATTCTTAATTGTTAAACCCAGAGATGCAGGAACATGACCTGCATTTCTAGCATCACACCCATGCTGTTTATTTCTACTTCATGTCATATCTGTGAGGAAAATGAAAGTAGAAGCAACAGAGAATTTTGTACCAGAAAAAAGAAAAGAGGAGATAGACTGATATATTTAAATTACACAGGTTTTGAGAACAGAAAGTAGAGATTCTTGTTTTGAATGCACTTAACCTACTTAATATGGTTTATTCATTTACTTACTACTTGTGATATTATAAGTAAAATGAAAAAGAGAAAAGATTTTGGGAGTGCTGGATTGCTAGCATTTGAATTTCTACTCTACCATTTACTAGCAAGGTAAGTCATTTAACTTCTATGTGCCTCAGTTTCCTTACTTCCAAAAATGACGATACATGATAGGATTATTAATACATATGAAACACTTTAGTTTCTGCTTGGCATACAGAAAACGTCTCATATATATGTGTGTGTATATATACGCATATATTATCCTTTATTAGCTTTTATTATTAATTAATATTTATTACTCTCCTATTACATGTCTAACATTATATAAGGAACCCCAAATACATTCTTGGAGTCAAAGTATAATGCTAAGTGCTACTGGCAACCAATAGTTGATGTAAGATATGAAGTAACTCATCATCATGATGATGACTAAATGTATTGTGCTCCATACCTAGAACTCCTGTGCATCTTTCATGATTATTCTTATTTAGGTATATTCTTCTCTGTTTTCCATTTTATAGACAGGCAAACTGTCAGATTTTATATAACTTAAAAATGGTAAAGCAAAGATCCAACTCAGGCAATCTGTTCCAATAGTCTATGCTTTGAATAACATGTGATACCACATGCTATAATTATATTGAGCGGTGGCACACAGTGCCTCCATTCAACCTGCACGCATTTACTGGAAATGCAGTGTATACTTGTACTTGGCAGAGACAAATCAGATTCCTGTCACTAGATAGCTCCTGACATCAGAGATCAGAGTTTCATGGTGAAGATACAAAATTTAAAATGACAAAGTGTGGATAAGTTATGATGGTGATGTCCACAGAGCAAGCTCATGCACCAGCATATCAGTCCGAGGAGGGTCGAGGCTTGTGGAAGAGTTGCTTGGGCAGTGTCCACGATGCAGAGGTAGCAGGTAAGTCGATGCGGAGCAAACACTTGAGATGGAAAGACAACATGTGAGAACAAATAGGATGCATGTGTGGATCTAGGGGACTTTGTGTCTGGGGAAGATGACAGGAGAGTCTCACCAACATGAGCTAGAGAGGAAAAACAAGTTTGACCAGGAAACTGCTGTCTGCAAATGTGAAATCTGACATTTAACAAAAAGGCTTGCAGATTCTTTGAAGACACTTCACTGGAAGAAAGCAGGAACAAGTTTGGTAAAGATCACTGCATGAAAAGTATTAAGGGGTGGTTTTATCATGCCTTTAAATTAAATGGCATGTTTTATTGGAATATCTGTAATAAGCTCCTCTTGATTTTATGGATTTATACTAATGAATTTCAGTAGGTAGTATTAACACTAGTTACTACCGATGTCTACTACTCTTCTAATCCTTTAGGTTTATGGCATGCTTTCAAGAGCAGTATCTCCCATAAATTCTAACTGCCTTATTTTTATTATCATTCCTTTGTAATTTTCTTTCAGTTCCTCCGTTGTTTTCTTGATTTCAGTGAGTGCATGTAGATAAGGAAACTGATGCTGAGTAATATTAGCCTTCACAGGCTTGTCTTAAGAGTCACAACCTTGGGCATCAAGCTAAACCCAGAGTCCCTAAGTGGAGACCACATGAATGTCTTCTTCTATGCTGCAGCATAGAGGAGGGATCCCCTACATGGGACTCTTCCTGAGAATTTCCAATGCTATTTGGGCTTCCTGCTGTGACCTCAAGATTAGTTCTGACTCAGACTATCTATATTAGTCCATTCAGGCAACTGTAACAAACTACCATAGACATATGCTTAAATAACAAACATATACCTCACAGCTTTCGAGTTGGTGAATCCAAGATCAAGGTACTCGCAGATGCAGAATCTGGTGAGAGTCTACTTCTGGTTCATAAAGGGTTCTTACATGACACAGTGAGTGAGGGAGAGCTATGGGATCTCTTTTACACGGGTACATTTATCATTATTAGGCTCCGCCCACATGATTTAATTACTAATCAAAGGTCACGCAAAATACCATCAAATTAGGCATTGAGGTTCAACATATAAGTCTGGGGGGTGGGGAACAAACATTCATTACCTAACACTATGTGATGGCCATTCTCTTGTATTCCTCATTAATAAACTTTTCTCATGTTTCTGTTGGTGAGACTTCAAAGAGAGAGAATAGTGTGGATGATAGTGTCCTTGCTTCCTCCCTAATTTGTATACACTTGAAAGCATTAAGATATTTTTGGAAACAAAGGCAACTTGCTAAGAATGGTGGAAGGTAAATCTGCAGAGTCTAGGATTCTAGAGTAGATGACAGGATATGCTGCATCCAGTTTCCTGGAAGAAGGGAAAGCCAATTATACCTGCTGTTTGTAGGTCCTCTCAAATTTGTCCCACAGTAGTCAGTTCCATCTGAGATTGTCTCATCAGCAGAGTCACCTTGGGTAAGGTCACAATTCTTTCCTAGGGTGGTCCATACCCCATAACTTATGGGCTTAGAGGCTACAGTGTCATTCAAGATGCAAAACTCCAACTCCTCAGCTGAGGTGCTCTTTAGACCTTCAAGACAGTTTGACAACATCTCTGCCCAACACTGCCTATTTCTTTTCCTTTTTGCAATGTTGATCCTAACACTTCTCTCTAAACAATCTTTTGCAAGCTAAAAGTGATCTCAATGTCTACTTCTTGGGGAACCAAACTAGCAACCATCCCCAATGACTAGTTTTGGCACTAAACTAAATTTGGTCCTATATTTTGTTAAACTAGTGATAAGCACATGGTTTAAGTGATGATTTGTTAGCACTGATCACAAATTTTGTACCTATTTGTTATCCATTAGACTCTTTATAACTAGACTCTGATGTCTTCAAAAGTGTTCACTGTGTTTTACGCATCATCATGACTCCTTCCAGATTCATAACCATGAATGGGATCTAATAGACACTCAATAAAGGCATATTAAAAGAATGAAAACAAACAAAAAATATGCCTATTTTAATTCCTGACGTTCATCACTATGTTCTTCGTGAGTGTGAGAATTCCTATAAATGTCTTTTTAATCCAATTAACCATGTTGTGCCTTTTCCTTGGTGAGTTCAATTCATTAATATTTAGGATGATTATAGATATATAACTGTTTATTGCCATTTTGTTAACTGTTTTATGTGTTTTGTTGCATATAGTACCTTAGTTTTCTCTTTCTCTCCTTAGGTGTTTGAAAGCATGTTGTTATTGGTTTCTAATTTATTTATTCTTTGTTTTTCCTATGTGTTTGTATTTTGAGGTTACTCTGGGATTCACATAAAAATGTTTATGCCTAAATTTTTTTATAACCTGCTTTAACTTGAAAGCAAGTTAGTTTTTAACTCATTCTAACAGTCTATATTTTTACTTTCCTCCTCCCCACATTTTTTTTTTTTTTTCATGTCTTACTGCTTCTGAGTGGGGTATCATTTCATTTTATACAATTTGCTTTAGTATTTCTTCTAAGGCTGGCTTTATGATAGTGAATTCTTTTAATTTTTTTTTGTCTGTAAAGTTATTCATCATTCCTTTGATTTTAAATGTTAATCTACCAGGGTATAAAATCCTTGGTTGGAAATCCTTTTCTTTCAGTACTTGAATATTTCATGCCATTTCATTCTGGTTGCAAGTTTCAACTGAGAAATATGCTGACAGTCTTTAGAAAGTTCCTTTGAAAATTGTTTTTTGCTGGTTGCTCTTAAGATTCTCTTTTTATCTTGCATTTTTGACATTTTAATGATACTGTATCTTAGTGTAGGTCTGTTTGGGTTTCTTTTGTTTGGAACTCTGATCTTTCTGGATCTAGATGTCTATTTCTTTCCTTGGGTTAGGAAATTTCTCAGCTGTTACTTCTACAAATATGGTTTCTGCCCCCTTCTCTCTCTCTCTCTCTCTCTCTCTCTCTCTCTCTCTCTCTCTCTCTCTCTCTCCTCCTTCTGTGATTCCTACGATGCAAATATTCTTCTTAATGTTGTACCATAGGTCTCGTTTGCTATCTTCATTTATTTTCATTATTTTTTTCTCTTTCCTGATCTCCTGGGGTGGATTCCACTGCTCTATATTCTAAGTCACTCATTCTTTCAGATGTTTTTCCAGTCTACTGTTGAGCCCCTCTACTGTGTTCATTAACTCAGATATTGTGTTCTCTAGCTATGTAAATTCTCTGTGTAACTGCCTTATATTTTTTCTGCCTTTTTTTTCATGATCTTCTTTTTGTTCTGTCATCATTTTCCTGATTTCATTTAGTTTCATTAAAACTTTTGCTTTAAAGTCTTTTTCAGATAGTTTACTTAATTCTGTTGCACTGATATAGCTCCTTGGGATTTTGCTCCTGTCTATCATTTTACATTTATTTCTCTTGTTTCTTTAATCTTTTTGGCATTCTACGTTTATATCTGGGTTGGGCTTCCCTGGTATAAAGACCCGTGTTAGAGGATCATGTTTTATGGTATAAACCTGGACATTGGTCTGGAATGTTGGGATTCTTTTATTTGTGTGACCTCAGTACTATGCAAGATTGTTGAAGTTCAGGAGCCCATCCTAGTTAAGACCTGAGATTACAGCCTATAGAGTATGGATTGGGGTAGGGACTGCAGAGGTTTTCCCCAGAGTCAGTTCAGGGAGAATGTCCATATCATTGATCTCTCCCTGTAGCCCTAGGGTCTCCAAACAGCTATGCTGAAATACAATATACTATTCCTACAGACCTACATGTGTTTTGTAGCATATAGTATTTATCTCATTTTTTCCCTTCAGAAAATGCAATAAGAAATCTGAACAGGATCAAATGCAATATTTAATTTTCAAACAGAGAGTCTGTCCCTAAATGAAAATCAGCATTTAGATCTTTAAAAGTATATCTCATTATACAAGATGACATATTTGTTAAATTGTAGATGTTAATGAATGCTAAACCTACGTAATCTTTATTCTGTAAAACCTAGTAATGAGAATAATCTTCATGAACTTTGTTTTTTTGTTTGTTTTTCTTTCTGTATACAATCTCAAAGGTAATACAAAGCAAAATATACACAAACAAGCAAAAAACAAATCCTGGATCAAAATTCCATCATTGTTTCTTACTAGAATGTAATCTTAAGCATATTGTTTAAATTTTGAGACTTAGTTCTTTTAAACACAAAAAAGGAAAATTATGTTCTATATAAATGTTTTTAGTTTCTTATAAAGCAGTAACATAGGCATGTATTCCTAAGGACTTTTTGTACTCTCTGTTTAAAGATGAACATGTTATATGTGGTCTAGACTGTTTTACCAGGCTGCTGTTTTCTTCCCTTTGTTATCTTTCTATTAATTCATGAGAACTGTGCTTATTCCCTTGGACACTTGGAAATTCAGGGACAGATTTAACACTTACTACATCCTCTGAGAATATTTTTCTACTCCTTTATAGATACTTTGTTTCATTTCTTTGTGTTAGCTGTACTGTATAAACGTGTTCACTGTAAATAAGCTTTCCTGGGAATCAGGCTTATATTTTAATTTTTATGTAAAATTTAATGTATACAATGCAAAAAACCCCTAGTGTTTATTGATTATTTGTATTTAAGTACTTTTGATTCTTTGTCATCATAGCAACTTTACATGTTAAAAAAATATTTATCCATTTTGCAGATTGAGAAAGTAAGGCTTATATTATTATTATTACTATTATTATTGCTATAATCAAGTAGTGTGCCCAAGGCAACTCAGATAAGTAATGATGATACAGAATTCAAAGCAAAAATTCCGTGGCATTCAAGGTTGTATTGCTTTCTCCAAACCACATAGCAAATAGAAAGCCAGTTTCTGAGAATGCAGAAAACCATTTACAGTTCCTTACTAAAAACAACTAGAACTATTTCTATGAGAATCAAGACTTGCAAGAGCTAATTGACAAAATGTTACATTTATAAGAAGCATTCAGTGTAAACTTAATAACAGAGAGATAGACAATTTTTATTCTTCAACCTTATTTTTCCTTAAGATATTCATCCCAGTGACCTTCTTATACAAAAAATTGATAAAATTTCTTGATAATAATTTAGAAAGAAAGTTTGAGTGATAGAACATAAGAGATTTGTCAAGTTGTATTCTTGTTGAAGAATCATAGCTATGGAAATATTCAGGAATGCATAATTTAGTTTTCCCAATTGATTAATTAAAGAACATGTCAAACACATGGAGGGCATTTAAAAATTAAATAGAATTATTTACATGATGATTTTTATAACACACAATTGTTTTTATTTACTTTATGCATTTTTTAAGCATCTCAGTATGAGGCTGTGGAATTTTTGTATTTGAAGTATTTTAAGAATAGTATACTGCCAGAACAACAGGACCTTAGTAAATATGATTTGATGAGAAAACACAGAAGTTCAGCTTTTGCTCCCAAGAGTACAATGCAATCCAGTTTTATTTGATAAATAATCATTCATACAGGTTAGAAGCTCTAGTTATAGCTCATAATGGCTCAAAGATATATTGAATATGAGAAGAAAGATACACTTCTTAATGAGATATTAAAGAAATGAAATAGGCTGAATGATCAGGGGGTAGGACGTTTTGAGGGGAGAAATAAAGGGGGATGATTTCCAGCATGTAGAGAGAGAAGAATATCAGTGTGGGATTTACTTATAACATACCTTTTTGAACAAAAAGGGGCATTATGTCCATTAGTATGCACAAATGTGTATGGGGGTGTCTGGGGGTGTGTGTGTGTGTATGTGTAGAATGTGCTGATTGCTGGATCCTACTCTGTGATGCAGATACTATTCTTTTTTACTGATTGGAAAACTGTGGCACCCTGAGTTAAATGACTCACAGTGTGCTCCAGAGTTGAAAAGTGATGTCATAGACTTGATCAAAGACCTGTTGACTGTAGAGTCTTAAGTACATGCTTTCCTGCCTTTGATGGAACCATACCTAGAATTTTTGAATGTGACAGGAAGTTAAGCTGCTAAATGCTTTCTGTGTATTCTCTTTAATTCCTGTCACATCTCTGAAAAACTGTCAACATCGTCCAGCTGTGTTCTACAAAGGAGTGATCCAAAAAAGTGACCACTTTGTGCAAGGTCACATGAATAGTAAATTATAGAACTGCAACTCAAAACTTAAACCTGCTTCCGTTTACACCATAAAGATTCTCCCTTTCTTGACACTTTTATCCATTATCTTAATGAAACCAAGGAGAAGGACATTTAAACATATAAGCCTCTTTAAGTAAAAGAAGATAAAGATAAGTAGTTAATTTAGTTGAACAGTAATCTTTTGGACATACTACTGGCAAGAGATTGTGCTTGATGCTTAGTAGAGTCTTTCACAGAGAAATAGTGGGTCTGGTAGGCATTACAGATGAATAATGACTGTAGAAATGTTGATGTGAATGGGAGTTATGCAAAGATGAATGTGACAGCAATGGTTTCAAAATGAAGACTATTTGATTTAAAATTTATATGCAAAATAAATTCTGTAAAAATTACATATAAATTATATATGTGTGTATATATATGTTACTTTTACTCTGTGTTTGTGTGTGTCTGTGTGTGTGTGTGTGTGTGTGTGTTGAAGCCCAAAGAGATTAAGTATTCTGTGTAGAATCATGTGATAAGCTATGGACTTCAAATCCATCTTGATTCTGAGAGAGAGGCAAACCACTTTTATCTTATCAAGCATATTCTAGAACCTCAATATGGGCTTACGGGGCCTAGATATAGGTACCGCATAATAGTCTGTACTGAGAGAAATCTAGCTAATATGTGCAGAAGACCTCAGCTGATTTCTTTGCCTTTTCATTCATATTCATCCATTAATTATCCATTCTTAAAAAACATGAGTTAAAGACATATGGTAAACTTTAAGTTTCTTTAGACTTGAACTACAATGGAAAAGTGAAAAAAAAAGTAAATATTTTCTGAGGTAGTGATAAATGCTTTGAAAAAAATAAGATAGAATATTATGTTTGAAAATAACAGGAATAACAAGGAAAGCGAACTTTGTCAGGAGATCCTTGAAGAGAGCCAGGGGGAAGGGCGGGCATCTGCAGTGAGCAGCAAATGCCCAGAGAAAGGCACTGCAGCAGGTTACTGCCTGTGTGCCTTAGCAAGGAAAAGGGGTAGAGGGCATTAGTGATGGAGACAGGGCCACAAAAAGGGCACTGATGCGGGCAGGGGCTGAACCTGAAGGTCCTATGGGCTGTGAGTGGGGAGTTGGGAAATTATTTTGATTGTAAACTAATGGTGTCTTTTTAGCAGGAAAGTAATATGAGCTGAACCAGCTTTTAAAACTTCCCTTTAGCTAAGCAGGGACCAGTCAGGAGACTGAAAGCTGCTTTGTTGAGGTTTAGCAGTGGCTTGCATTAGCCTGATAGCAGCAGAGATGACATAAATTTGAGAAACAGAACTTTCTTGAGATTAGGAAGCTTTCACTGGATTAAACAAATTCTCTCCCTGGAGTCAAACTATATGGAAAATGAAATCATCATCACACAGCGCTTCTAAGTGTACTATGAATGATTACTGTGATAGGATTCAAAACTCTTGTGACCAGAACATTATTTCCTGAAGACGAACTTGATGAGCCAAGAAATAATCAAGAAGGTAGCGTTGTGGTCATGGATTAAGGGAGGCAGATGAATTGGATGCTGACTAGCACCCGGGAACAGAGCCCATCAGCATTCTCACAGGAAGGATGGCCTTGCCAAGGGCGTCAGAAATGCTGAAGTTCAGGAGCCATCACCCTGTGCATTTACCTCCACAGTAAGAATCACTTTGCCTTTAAGATTAATGCTCAGATCAGCCCAGAATTTTTGATCCTTAAAATGCTTCTTTTGCTGAACCAGATCTTATTATCTATTTTTATTATGATTTAATTATTACATGAATGTGTAGCTGAGATCTAAAATTTACCTTTTCCTAGTTATGAGAAAGAATGCAGCTAATATTTTTCCTCTCACGGATCAAAATGTCCTCACGGGCTTCCATTCCCAGGGGTGGGAGTGGGGTGCCATCGACAATCAGCACTTTTCCTCTTTAGGATGCTATGGGTTATTTTCATTACATGATTCTCTTCAGAGAGACCATGATCAGATTCAAGGTTTGAACACTCAGATGGGGCTGTTTCTCTGGTCCAAAGGGTCTCCTCACCTCCTCCTCCTTAATCCTGGTGCATTAGGAGCTCATGTAACTTCATAGAAGCAGCAAGAGGAGTTCCAGCTAATATCTGGTCCTCACTAGTTTCTCACAAGTCTGGCTGGTTTACATGAGGTTCTGTGCATTTGTTTTTCTTTAAATTAACTTTTTCAGAAGTGTATGTGGCATTTGTGTCTTCATTATCAGCATGATATTGGGATCTACTGCAGAAATCTGCAGTGCTAGATAATTGTCCCTTGTCATGAGGGTCCCCATTTTGAGTAACTTTCACTTCTCTGTTGACAGACCTCTGAGGGTTCACGATTGTCCCCCAGGTATGCCTGTCCCAGGTAACCTGGGAACTCACTATTGTGCAAAAGACTGAATCTGAGCTCTATCTCCTGGCTGTTCCCTATGCCCCAGGCTATCCAGCTAGAGCAAGAAAGAGGGGCAGGCAGCATCTTCTGTTCTTCCCTGCGCTCTCAGTGCTGTCTCCTCTTTTCTGGCTTTTTGAGGGGATCAGACAACATCCTTAACTTGGCTGATGAACCTCCAAATCTTTCTCCTTTCAGCACCGCACTTAGAACTAAGAGGCCACTACTCCTCTTTCCTCCAATTTCTATTTCTTCTCCTTTGGTGGTCTTGACCCTCATCATTTTTCAGGCATTCATATCTGAAAAAATTCATGCGATAAAGCCTTCTTGTTGATGAAAAAAAAAGAAAATAAGCCCAAATGAATATGAATGAGCAAACTTTAGAGACTGTCTTTAATCAGACCAGCCAAGTGGACAACAATGTGCATATTGCTTAAGTATTCTCTGACTTTCTACAGCTGAGCTTAGGGTTTCACTCTCAGGAGTAAATTCATCTCCCTTTTGTCAAAGCTCTAAGGGATGCTGTAACCCTGAAGAAACTTTAGAAAAGACAACCAGAGCACCATGGACATATAAAAGGAGAACAAGAGGATAATTAATATTTTAGAAGTGTTTATGTGCTCAGTACTGCTAATTGATTTACATGCATTTTCCTAGTTAATACAACAACAAATGCAAAATCTCCATCACAAATCTGAAAACAGAAACAGTTTTAGATCAATATAGTTCTCTCCTTATTGATGTCCTACAGGTACTTCAAACTCCGAATGTCTACCCTTCTTTATATAAAATCTCATCGCTCATGTCGCATTTTAGTGAATGTCACAAGCAGCCAAATTCTAGGACCCGAAAATGTGTAATTATACCTCACCTCTCCTTTTACTTGTTCTTTTTTCTAAACTGAAGAAAATTTAGTACTTTATCACCTTAATACAGTTTTGATTTTTGTCCTTTTCCCATATTCTGTCACTGGCTTGGTTCAGACATTTATCATCTCATACTTTGACAATATAATAGAATCCTAACTGACCTGCTCCATTTCATACCCTATATACTATAGAGTGATGTTTTCAATATACAGATTTGATCATGTCATGTCCTCTTGTGCAATCCTTTATTGATTTTCCATTTCTTCCTTAATAAAATCTATGCATCTTTGCATGACTTGCCTACATGCAGCCTTAAACCTTTGTGTACCCCAGTATCTCACTCCTATGCTTTTATTCTTATTGGTCCTTTGACATAGCAGGCCTTCTACTTCTTTGTCTTCCCTGGAAGTACAATTATCTGCCAGAATGAATCCACAAGTAAAGCATTTTTGATGCCCACTCACCCCTCTAATTATGATCAAACCACCTCCTTCCCTGCTTCTACTAAACCTCATATTGTACAGAGTATTTTCTTATGTATGTATCTGTCATTATATGGTAATATTCTTGTTTGTATTTTTCATATGCCCAGGAAGTTCTCTGGCTTTTAGTTTGAACCTGATAAATATTCAACTTCCATGTTGAAGGAGAGACAAAGGAGAGAAAAATAAATGAAGAGATAAAGTATATAAAGAAAGTATTGGGAAAAGAAAGGAGAGAAAGGAAGGGAGAAAGAGTCTGACAGAAGTGGAGAAGAGACAAAAGAAAATGGAGAAAAAGAAAAGACAAATAGATTGTAGGGTTATTAATCAAGATAGCTACATGCATATTAGCTAAGCCCTGAGAATTTTTTTTCTGAGAGTAAAGCGAAGGCAAGTGTAGACCCTACAAAGCAAGTTTGGGAGGTTATCAGACATGGAGCACTTCCAGTTTACCTTTCTGATTTTCCCACTTAAGACAAAACTTTCTGATCACCTTCTGCACAAAACATAATGAAGAGTACAGCTGAAGTAAATGTTTTTTGTTCTATTACTGTTATTTTCAAGAGAGATGAGTCAAAATACCCGCTATCCACATCCAAGACCAGTCATCAGCTCTGGCAGCTTCTAAAAGAGTTACCTGGCCTCCTGGATCATGAGCTGAGTCCGTAGTGTACACTCTGATGGTGAGGTTCCTGCCCGACCCTGGGACTCATGGGCCAGGAGACGCAAGCAATGAGTAGTTCAAAAACCAGGCACCACCTGACACTGACTTAAATAGGACTACTAAGGTCAGAGGCTATGGCAAGCCTGTGACTAGAAGAAAAGTGAAATATGTGGACAAAGAAATAAAAGACATTTAATTTATGGAAGTAAAATATTACTTTGTGGTACTAGAGTGGCTTTTGGGCCATATCTTCCTTGTCTCTGCTGCTACCCTTACTCTTTTCTAGTAACTACTCCTGAGGTAGCTTATATGAGATGATAATAATGATAATGGTGATGGTAGGTGGTGCATACTGTATTTGTTACGGGCTGATTTCTGAATATGCTACATAGATTAGTGAATGTAATTCTCAACTTGAATTTTCAAAATGGTTGATATCCCTAGTCTAAGTTCTTGACTGCCAACTATCATTTTTCATGAATGGTCTCACAGTCTTTCCTAATCTTACTTCCAATGGCTTTTCTTCTTTTTCACCAATTTGAGTAATCACTTATGGTTTTACTTCTCAGAGCCGTAAAGGTCTTTGAACTTGTTGTCTAGTCTAGAATACCTGCCCACAGTTCTTTACATGCCTGGTGTCTTCTATTCAGAATTCAAAGTTAATATCATCTCTGAGAGGCCTCGCTGACCACTCATTCTAAAATAGTTCATGGCACTTTCTTTAACCCAGGTAGCAGGTATTTCTAAGAGCTCCTGAGTTTTGAAATCATGCTACAAAACATCGAGCAGATCACATGATTTTTATAAACTCTTGGTAAATAGAAGGAACAGATATTTATATCCTACTGATAAGGAAAATCAGGCTCAGAGAGAAGCCTTGGCAAAAAATGGAGAAAATTGATAGGTATGGATCCATTGCTCTGGGGCCAGTGCCATATAGGACATGTCTCCTTCACTACCACACACTATTTGTTCTCACTAGCACAGAGGATCAGACTTATGGTTTGAATTCCATGTCCAGTAATCACTGTACTCTACCTTCTAATCTCATGGCATGTCATAAGTATGCACAATTTTAAGTTTTTCAGAATATCAGCACTTGGGCCTATCCACAGTCATTAAATAAAGAAATATTGTTGATTAAGTATATATATATATTCAAATACAGATAAACATGTATATTTATCTATATATATCAATGAATTAAGGTTGGATTGACAGAGGTAAACAGCAAAAAGGGAGAGAAAGAAAAAAGTATTTTTGTGTTGTCTTGTCAGTTTCTCTGAGAGTTCTCCACTGACTTTAAGCTTTTCTTAAGCCTAAGAATTCTGGGAAGCTAAGAGTGTGGGTGCCAGGTGGGGATATTCCAAGAAGTCTCCAATTTAATTTTTATAATTCTTCTTCATAACAAACATCCATTACATAGATTCTATTAACAAATGACCTGGATCAAGCTGAGAAGTATTTATTGTACATGCATGTTTGGTGTTGACAAGAAGAGTCTTAATACTACTAGGAATGCTAAATTGTCACCTGGCCTCTGGGGCAGGGAGGCAGTGTGACATGAGGGAGAGATGTTGGAACTGGTGTTAGTAGCTTCAGTTTAGTTACTAACAACCTGTGGGGCCTTGGGGATGTAGTGCACTTTCTTGAATTTCACTTCTGTCAGTTGTCAAGTGAACTAAGCAGACTGTATTATAGGCAAAACCCTTCTGCAGCTAAAACTCTCTACTTTCTGGGTTTTTTTTTTTTAAGTAGGCAAAAGCTTGATGCCTCCTTTTAAACAAAGAAAAATAAAAGTAATATTTAATGTGAACACATTGGCTTTCCTCCTGTTTGGAATATCATTCCACCTTTATTTACCTGACAAATTTCCACTCATCTCTTAGGAGTCAACTCAGAGGTCTCCTCTTTCAGAAACCATGCACTGACTGCCTTAAGGTGCCCTAACTGCTCTCATCTTCATGCTTAGAGACTTTGCTTATATCTCCCATCCTAGACAATCAATCCATTGAGGTCAGGAGCTCTGTCCTTTTCTACTTCTGTCACACTGGTATATTGAATAGCGTCTCCTACACAGAGGATGGATGATAAACACGTGAATAAATGAATGTAGTAATAAATGAATGCTAGATAGGAACAATAAAGAAAGGAAACATTTGTCCTACATTTTTATCATACTTTAAATTTCACACATTGTGAGATTGTTTGTTCGCTTGTTTGTATTAGTTTCTGTTACAGAGAAGATCACGGAGAATCAGAAACATTCATAGTCAAACATCATCTCCCAGGATCTAGACAAAGCCTGTCGACCATGCCTGCCATCTCAGGAAGGCTCTGCTCTCTTTCCCACACTATGCCACAGTGGTTTTCAGCTTACTACTATTATCAAGAACATACAGAGCATATAACTACACTCTGTCTCATAAGAGGGCAGAGAGCTGATTGGGGAACCTCTCGCTGGCTGTGGAGAGCTGGGCAGATCAAAGTCTAGTTGAGAGGTTGATGCAAAATAGCTAAAAACTTAAGCTGCAAAGGCCAGGAGCATGAGGGCAACCACCAGGCAGCACATGGCTGAGTGCCTAATGTGAAGTGTGTGTGCTGAGTGTCCTCCTACTACAAATGCTTCTAAGATAGTCAGGGAGGGAAAGGCTTGTTACAACACCCTGTAAACTAAGATCCTGGCAATGAGGAAGAACGCAATAAAAGAAAGTACATCTTCCTTTTACCCTTTAAGAGTAAAGTTCCATGGAAGAGACTCAAATGGTTTAAATCAAGACAGAAAAATCAAATACTGGTCTGATGCAATATGTGAAATAATAGTATTTATGAATCAAAAATAATATTGTTATTCTTATTGACATATGCATGATTTATGAGACAGCGAATTCACTAATCATTCATTCACTTAGTTATTCATTATGTCAACCTGTGTATTATTTGTATGTTATTATTTCAACCTACATTATTGAGTATCTGGTATGCACAGAGTCTCATAAGGGCTGGGAATTTCTGCATGTATGAAACATAACCTCTTCTAAAGGGCAAGCTGGCAAATTGATGATTTAGTGAGCACATACTAGAGCTTCTGTCCCTCACTAAGCATTTCATTCATGCTATGCTATTTTTAGAAAATCATAATCCTTTGAAGCAAGTTTTGCTATGCCATTTTAAAAGTGGAAAAACAAATCTAGAGAGCTTACCTGAGTTGCCTAACCACTGATGATTGACTGACCTGGTTGGAAAACCCTTCAGATTCAAGTCTTTTTGCCAAACCACAGGTTACATGCCAAGCAATTAATACTGTGATCCTGTTAAAAGGTAGATTTTGATTCCATTTATCTGATATTGGGCTTAAGATTCTGTTTTACTAGCAAGCTACCAGCTTGTATCTATGCTTCTGGTCATCGGATCACAAATGATCAGCAAGTGTGAGAAGGATCTGCCTCTTCAGTCAGAATGATTTCCCTCTCTTCCTTCCTAAGCAGGATCTGAATTTTACTCACCAATCCCTCTGCCTACCACAGCCCATGTGACTCAGGGGAACCTGATCCTGACTCCAGCTTTCCTGCTATGTCCAGTATGCTAGCCACTGTCTATTTAAATGAAGTAAATGCATTAGAATAATACCTTCACTTCCTCAAATGCATCTACAGGTTTCGAGTGCATAACAGTCACATGTGACCAGTAGTTGCTGTTTTGCCAGTGAAGCCTAGATGTTTCCTCATTGCAGAAAGCATTGTTGGACAGTCTTGGGAGTGTAGATCAACCCTGGTAATTCCTCCCCCATGATTTAGAATCCTGTTTTTTAAGAGGATGACATTCCTTGGGCAACTGCTCTGGGCTCACACATGTATAGTTAAACTAGCTTGGCCCAACCTGGTGAAATAACAGGACTATTTATCTTAGTTCAGGAAGAAGTTTCTGATCTTTCTGTTATTGCTGAATTCAATAGGGTATGCATGTCCCTGACTTCACTTGGCCATCTCTCTGGCCTTCAAAGGGGCAGGGAAAAACAGAAGCTAGACTTTCACTAATGATCTTCCTTACTCTCTGCTTCTGGTTATGAGATACATTTCCTTAAAAGTTAAACAATTTTGATTTTGGCATTTGTTACTTAAAACTAAAATATAATTGATAGGTACCTGTAATCTAAATCATTGTAAATCAACTTACAGGAACAATACCAAAGATAAAGCAAAACAAAACAAAAAAACAACAAAAAAACTGAAGCAAAACAGCCTGCATTACTTCTCTTAGTCACTATTTGGTGTCATGTGAAAGATACCTCATAAAAAATATCTCTGACAGGTTCTAGAAGAAGGAGGATTTTTTGCTGTTGGTGTTTGACATAAGGGGAAAAGAGTATTTTGGTGGGTGAAAATCCAGGAAGACTTTCTAGAGAGATAATATTTCAGCATGATATGGAATAAGTTGATGCTGAAGCAAAATTTTGAGTGAGGACCTTCTAGAACAGGAATTGACCTGAGAAAAGGTGAAGAGGTAGGAAAGGGCAGAGGATGTCCATGAAAGCGGCAACAGCATGATCATTGTGCCTCACAGACGAAAATGTATTAAACTAAAATAGAGTGAGGCTGCCTCACTGATTAAGGCAAGGATCTTCACAGATTATTTGTTTGGTATTCATAGTGTTCAAAGTAGTTTAATGAGTATATTTTTATTTTGTTTTGTTTGTGATATTGCAACAAATCAGATCTGGATGGCTAATGTGACCAGGATCACAAGCTAGAAAAGGGCAGAAGTAATTCTGGAATTCACCCACCTGATGTCTGGCCTCACTGCTCTGTGGCCACAAACACTGCTGTGGCTGGGGATGCCCTTCTCCATTGAATAGGGACAATCTCACCTAATGCTCACTTTTTAAAGTTTCTTGATAAAGGTTCACCTATTGCCTGCAGACACGGCTAGCATGAGTTCCTCCTCAACTTTAGGCAGAGAGGCGGAGAGGTCAGATGGACCTAGAGACACAAACCCCACACTCTTGAATTTGAACCCTAGTCACTTCCCACGAGTCCCTGAGCCAGGAAAGAGTTTTCAGATCAGGCAGTGGAAATGGTTTTATTTTCAGAGGGAATAGTTGACTTCAGTAATCAGTAAAGATTTCTAAGGTGGGGATTAACTTGATTCAAACTCAGCTACTTGTTTCAAATGGCTCAGAAAAAAATGTGAGTGTGTGTGCGCACACATTCATGCTCCCACATCGGTCTGTGAGAAATGCGGAGAGAGATATTTAAAGCAAAGATGTCATGATGTTACTGAGAGGGGGAATCTAGTTTTAAAAAAGCACTTTTTTTTCTCATTCCCTCATAATGGAGTAAGATAGGAAGGAATGAGAAATCTCACACCAAATGTTCCTTGTTAATAAAGGTGACTGCATCATTCAGGGTGGTTTCTATATTCCAAACAACTACCTGGCTGCCTCTCCTCCCTCCCTGCCATCCTCTGCTGGGGTCCAACAGAATCCTTTTGTTCCTCCTCAATTCCCAGCCAAAAGAAGAGTCTATCCCGCCTCTTCTGGAGCAAGTATGAACTCATCTGGGGCTCCAAACCTACTCCAAACCTACCTTTTTGTGGGTTTGATTACTTTTAAAATGAAAAACAAACAACTAAAAATATAACGGGATGAAAATCTTAGGGTTATACAAAGAAGTCAGTGAGCTCGCCCATTTTCATCTGGACAATTAGACATTAACGACCGTTATCCTCGCAACCTGGAGACACACATAGTAATCACAACTGTGGAGTGTCAGACTCATAATTGCTGCATAAGTCATGTTAATTCCTTTTAGGGGTTTACCTGTGTCCTATAACATCAGCTGATCACTAAAGACTTATACACAGCCATCTCCACTTTACAGGGGTGAATCCAATTCACTTTTTCAGCTGCTGCCCTTAACACATATAACACTGGAACTCATTTTATCTGACTCCAAAGTCTATTGCACACTGCTAGATTAGGCTTTCTGATAAGGACACAGAGGCCAAAATTATATCTAAGCTTGAATAACCACTTAGGGAAAAAAAAAAAGAAACACTACATGGTAGACATAGAATACAGATCCCGGTGCTTGCAAAGCCTGGAAGGAGGTTTAAGTCTGTCTTATTTTAAAAGAAAACTAATGCTAAAACCTGGGGTCTGGGGTCCCTGATTCCAGACCTGGTTGTAATGAGGGTACCTAAAATAGGAAGTAGGGCATCACAGAGGTCACTATGTAGGTTTGGAGCCCCAGATGAGTCCATACTTGCTCCAGAAGGGGCAGGATAGAATCTTCTTTTGGCTGGGAATTGAGGAGGAGCAAGAGGGTTCAGGGTCACCATGGACCCCAGCAGAGGATGGCAGGGAGGGAGGAGAGGCAGCCAGGTAGTTGTTTGGAGTATAGAAACCACTCTTAATGAAGCAGTCAGCTTTATTAACAAGGGGCATTTGGTGTGAGATTCCTCATTCCTTCCTATCTTACTCCATTATGAGGGAATGGAACACAGAGAAATACAGAGCAAGGAATGACCAACTTATCTAAATGTTAATGACAATACTTACTGGCCTGGAGAAAATCTTTTAGTTCAACTGAAATATTTCACAAACATCACTGGGAGGATTTGTGTGGGTTAGCAATTCTCCTGGTAATGAGGGGTCTTTATCAAGACAAGCATGACTCCCAGAAAGAGAATTAACACTCTGTGGCTGACAGGGGAGTCAGCAGCATGGTGCTGTGTAAACATGGAGGCAAGAGAGAGAAGAAAGAAGGTACCAATGAGGTCAGAGACAAAGGTGGAAACGGCAAGGCAGGAGATTGTGTGCTGTGATGAACCCAGATTATCCTTGACTTGCATCAACTCATCTTCATTGATCATGCAAGGCTCACTCAGATGATAAACCATCAACTTATTTGGGATGCTTTCCCTCATAGGAAAAAGGTTTGCGTTCCGACAAGAGGAAAGTTTGGGTCCTGGGGAAGGAGATAAGTGTACAGATAGCTAGACTGGGATTAAAAGAGTTTCCTGGGATCTAGAGGGATAGATATTGTTGGAGATAATTCAACGAAGGTTCTCAAAACTGTGATATCTGAACTACCACCAGTAGCAGCACCTGGGACTTTTTTTAGAAGTTCATACTCTTAGGTCCTGAACCATGAACTATTGAAACAGAGAGTGAGGTGTGGAGAAAAGGTGGAGCTGAACTGAATCCTGCTTTCTTGGCTTGTTGGAGACATAGGGCTCACTTTTTTTGTTAGGTTCTTAGTGTCCTAGTGTATCTTTCCCTAAAGATGCCCTCAATTCAAAGGTCTCAAAGTAAACTTGTTTCCACCATCATCTTCCCTTCCAACATTGCTGTTCATTTGCCCGGTTCTACAAACCAGATCACAGGTAGCACACAGAGCTCCTCTCCTTATCCCTAAAACCCATAAGGCAACAGATCTCAAAAATTCATCCCCTAAACCTTGGCTCTCATTCCCCATTTTATTTACTTCTGTCACCAGCATCCGATTCCCCCTTTATCCTTTGCAGCTCAAATACCATGTTAGTTTCTCATTCCATTTCCTATTTCCAAATCAGTCTTTCTCTCCATGCCCCACACAGTCAACAAAGGTTCATTTTAAAAGGCAAAATTGATCTTAGCAGTTCTTTGCTCAAACCCTGCCATTCCAAAGTCTTCCCTGCAGTGAGGTTCCATGGAATTCAGATAGATGCAAGAGAAGAACAAGAAATGTTTGTATATTTTAGAGATTTTTAGGACATGTTGGAATTAAACTAAGTTAAACATATTCCTTAATTTTCAGCAGGTTTAATAAACATTTGTGCAACATGGAACTCTAAAAAATAAAGCATTTTTCACACTAATTTGCTTTTGCAACCTGTTCTAGAGGAACATATTGTGAGAACTGGTTGTCCGTTAGTGTGAAGGTCAGGTTAAAGCACGCTTAGGCCTCTACACATTCACTGCTACAGGCATTGTCAACTTTCTGCCATTTGTCTGTTCTGATCCCAATCCTGTAGTCATTTCCAGCCTTATCATTGCCTACTCAGCCTTCCTGAATACGCTATTCGCCATTGTCCTTGATTCTGTTGTTCTCTGCTTGAAATGTCCTGCTTCATCTCCATACATTGAAAGACCCTTGAAAGAGCAAGCTCAGAATTCTTCTATTGAAATTTTCCACATTTCAATGAATAAGTTTTGGCAACCTTCTTTACCCTCAATTATTTTTCACCTTTAACAGAAAACTACCACATTATAAGTGAGCCAAATGTTAGTATTTGTGTGCTTCTGTGACTAGGTTGGGAACTTATTGAAGCAGAGAAATACAAATTATCTATTTATCTATCATTATCTATCTCTCTATCTACCTGCCTACATATCTATCTACCTAGCCATCAACAATGATGGGTATACATAGTACTTAAAACAAATATTTTGAATAAAAAAGATGGTGTACATGTAACCCTAGCAAAACCTTTTTGTATTACAAATTCACCTTAGAGTAAAATTTCACACAGTTTCAGTCTCTTTATTAATGAAGCTTTTTCAAAATTATTATGCTAACAAGTTAGGAAAATAGTAAATAAGAATCCATTTTTATGGGATAAAAATGCACCACCTTATCTTTTCTTCAACTTCTATATTCCAATACTCAACTATTTACCCAACTGCTTTCTCTATATGACTCCTTGAGGACAGGGATTACAGTTCATTCTTGTTTTCACCCTTGGTGCCTACCATTATGTCTGGGACTAGAAGTCCTTGTTTAATGTTCTCTAGTACACAACCCGTAATCTGATTTTCCTTTCCAAGCCAGTTTATAGACCACCTCTTTCAGAATCCCTCTTCTGCTATCATAGTTTCAGTTGCCACTTTCTGAGACCTCTGTATACCTACTCTCATCTTTAAATCATATTGACATCCACTTTTGTTATCTGATATAGAATATAGAAGATATTGATAAAGACTTTGTTATGGACTCAAGTTTTGTGTCTCTCTCTATCCAATTCATATGTTGAGATTCTAACTCCCAGTGTGATGCTAATTATTTCTCTTAGAGACGAAATTTTTGGAAGATAATTGGGTTTAAGTGAAGTCATGAAGTAGAGACCCCATAAATAGGATTAATGTCCATATTTTAAAAATAGGCAATTAGATATCTGTCTCTCCATACACACACTAAGGAAACATATCTGAAGACATAAAAGAGGGGCCTCTCTAAGTGCCTGAACTTGTAGGCACTCTGATCTCAGACTTCCAGATCGTAGAACTATGAGAAATAGATATTTGTAGTTTAAGTCATTCAGTTTATAATTTGAAATAGCAGGTAAAGTCTGACTAGGGCAGATTTTGATGTGCTTATTTATTATAAGTAGATTATAAGAACACACACAAACCACCTACTTTAGTGTTATACCATAATAACTTTATAGAAAGTCCATCAGCATCTAAGATATAAAGATTAGAGAATAAAGAAGAAAGGGATGAAATTTCTAAGCAGTATGCAATTATTTTATGGCGTTATGTTTGTAAAAATACCAGCAAAGTTTTATTACTCCATCTGGACTGTAAATACAGTGAAATGGGAACTATTTTTCCTTCTCACTTTTTAAAATTCCTTATAGTTTGAGTCATATTGTAGTTTACAATCACTCATCAAACATTTTCAGCCCCTATTCTGCCCCATGACCCGATCAACTATGACTGCTTGTTTTATAGAATGGGTTAAATTGAAATGACTAGAAGAATCCATTATTATTTCCTTCAGTGGTTTTGTATTCATGAAAATAGCCTAGAAACTAACTCAAAAGATAATCTATCTTGTATCCATCTGTATGGTATAGAATAATCTACTCCATTTTGAAAATCTCTAATTAGGTCAGAGGTGAGTCTAAATCAGTGTGGAATAGGATCTGGTGACTTCTTCCCTCTGACTTTCTGTCCTATAATCTGAATCCACATCACTTCTCACAGGGTAAAGTAGATTTGAGCTAAAGCTCTCCGCAGGGTGAGCAGTTTGAAACAAAACACTCATACCAGCTTTTGCTCCCTCTTTCAATCTAGCCAGTATTCTACTCCTATTCACTGAGTTACTTCGCAAAATTGCCTGTGTGCAAACCCTTTCTGGAGCCTGCAGTTTTGGTGGTAGTGGTGGGCAAAGATACACCAGACCAACACTCTTATCTATATCACCCTCTAGATTGCCAGCTCATAGGAGAACGTACATTTCTTTAAGTTGTCTATCTCCAGCTCTAAGAACCAGGCCTGACACTTGAGTATGTACCCACAATATTTATTAACATTACTGAACAAAGTCTGTGATGTCTATAAGGACAGGAACAATGTTCTTAATCCATATGTTTAATAAATATTTGTGTTTTCCTCATGTCAGGTCCTGGTGTGGTGGCTGCAGATAGAGATAGCGCACAAAGTCCCCAATATCATGGAGACTGTATTGTAGTAGAAGGAGAAAACAGGACAACAGATATGCAGGAATGATAAAAAAAGTACTGGGGATATGCCTTGGTGTCTCAGGGGTTAAATCTGTGACTGGGGAGCAGTCCACATGTGTTTAATCCAAGGATTTGGGTTTGTGGCCTATGATGGGGGGAATAACTAAATAAATAAAATGCTTCATCCTTCTCTCTCTTCTTGCCTGCCTTCCACTTTAAAAAAAGAAAAAAGAAAAAGAAACTGTGGAGAGAATGAATCAAGGAGGAGACAACCAGTTAAATGTGCAATTTTACAAAAAGTGGTTGGAGAAGACCATACTGAAGTCAGGATGGGAGTAGTTTATATGGAGAACTTGAAGATGAATTCAGGTAGAGGAAATTCAGAGCCCTGAGACCAAGGTAACCCAAGAAGAAAGAATGGTTGGAGCACAATAAACAGGAAAAGATGAGGCAGCTGGCTGTGTCAAGTGCTGCAGCAGAGTGCCACATAGTCTCTTGTAAGAAAACCCACTTTTATTCAAGTGAAATGGACAGGCATTGGAGAAATTTGGAAAAAGGACTGCCATTATTAAATTTACATTTTAAGAAATGATTATATAATGTTGAGAACAGATAGGAAGAGGCAAGTTGGAAAGCAAATAATCTTCTGTTGATCAATGCAAAAAGACAATTTTAGCTTGGTCCAGAGCAGTAGAGGTAACACTGGTAAAGCGTCAATGCCTTTGGCAAATAGCAACACTGAGAATGGCTAATGAACCAATGTGAAATCTGAAAGAAAGCGAAAGATCAGGTATTATGTCACAGATTTTGCTTGAATAATAGAGTTGGAATTTCTGAGATGAGGTCAACTGTAGGTTGAGTGTGGTTGTGAGGTGGTAGGAATAAGTTCCGTTTTGGAATCTTGTGAGATGCCTGCCATAGAGTCAAGGGGGATGCCAAATTAGTGGGAGAAAGATTAAGTCTGGAGTTCAGAGGACATACCTGACCTAGAGACATAAAATCACACAGTGCTCAAAAAACATTTAAAATTATATGACTGAATGACATTAGTTAGGGGTAACCAGGGATAGAAAGTATAAGACATCTGAATAATGCTCTTCCCCACACACATCAAATTTCAACTTTTAGAGATCTAAGGCATGATGATGACATAAAGAACTGAATGAAGAAGAGAACGGGTAGTCGAAAAATAAGTTTTAGGGACAGAGAGCAATAACCTATGTGGAATATTGCATCGAAATTAAGGAAGGTGAGCACCAAGGGTCAACTTCCAGGTTTATAAATATTGTTGTTATTGGCAACATTCTAGGACTTAGTTTGATGGAAAGTGGGTAATGGATATTTGACTAAAATGAGTCAGGAAAGAATGAGAGGAGGAGCTTTGGGGACCACTTTGTCATCTCATTTTTTTTGGAGTTCTGCTAATATTATATGTAATAAATTGCATGTTTTTTGAGATATGTGTGACCCACGAACTCATCTTAGAGATGATGCACTTGTTTCTAAAACAGTAGCTCTCCCTCCAACATTTTCTGACTGCAAAATAATCAGAAACAAAAACTAATATTCTTCTCCTCATCTTAATCACCATTCATTTGGTGTCCATGATTTTTTAACTCTATAAGAAAAACATTTGTGGTCTCATCTTTTAGATAAAGCAGCTAAGATACCAAGAACATAAGTAATTTTCCAAGGTCACATAACCAATACATACAACCAACTTCTACGGAAAGGAGAAGCACTTGGAAGAATTCAAGATTTTCATTCCTTAATCCTTTGGGATACAGTTTCACCTTCACTAGCTTCCCTCTGATAGCAGGTTCAGCTTTGGGATAACTTCCATTAGAGATCAGGGGATTTTCTGAGCAGATCCCTGCAAAGATGAAAACCTTGTTGCAAAATAAAAGCTACAGTGCGTGCTCCTGTATCTTCCTGCTCCTGGGTTTACTGCAGGTTGGCAAATAAATTTTCTGCCTTTGATCTATATCTTTCATTTAAAATCCAGAAAAGAGAGCTTTCTTCAAATAAAAAAAAAAAAAGCAGTATCTGTTTTGCAAATAATCTGTGTGTATACATAACATTCCATGGTAAAGTATATAGATAGAAGTAAAGCTGAGGATACTGAAGGAATGCAAAACATTTTATCTTTTGAATTTGAACTCAAAATTTTCTGTTCCAGGAGACAATTTTTCTTACCTTCTTAATTTACAATTATTAAATACTTGTCTGTACTTTTTTACTTGCTTCAGATCATCATAGGCTAATAAACAATAAATGGGCATTATCTCAGACACATCTGATTATGTAGGATTTGATAAGACTTGGAGTCAGGTAACTTGGAGACAGATTTAAAATTTAGTTCAGTCTTTGCTCTTTTATCTTAGTGTCTTTTCCTTGGTCTATCATAATGAGTTACTTCCACAAAGTCAAATTGGAACAAAAAAGAGAATCTATACCATTATATACTTCCATCATCCAGGCCTCCATTCTATTATTTTTCTGGGTTCCTGAAATTGCCTCAGAATCATTTCCCCTACATCCACTCTTGTCTTATTTAAATCCATTTTCTGCACTGCCATCAAAGTAACTCTGTAAAGCACAAAATATGACCATATGACACTTGTGATTTAACGACTTTAAAATTCTCCTTTGCACTTAAAGAACAAACTACTTAAACTGTTTGGATTTCTGTCTGAGCTAACTCCTGCCTACCTCAACTGCTCATTCTATAACATTATTTTTGCCTTCTCTTTAGAACTCTGTCTACATTGGTCATACATCTATCTGGAAATTTCCCTGGTGCATCCCATATTCATTAAGTGACACTCATCCTTTGGAGCTCAATTCAAGTTCATTTTCATAGAGTAATAATCTATCATACTCCCACAACTACCTCTAGGATAGGTTCATTTTCCCTGTTGTATGTTCTCATAGATCCTGTGCTTCTTCAAAGTCTTTATTAAAACTGAAATTATGTATTTTATGTACAAATTTATCTGGTACCTTGACAAGAAGCAGTCTTAACAAGTTAAACATTGTCATTTCCTAGCAATTAACTCCATACCTAGTATTCAGCTGGCAATCAATAAGCATTTGTTGAATGAATAAATATGACTGTCATTTTACATATCTGAAATGGGAAATGATTCTTACCTTTCTACCCTGCAGGGGTGTTGTTGGGCCTGGGCACATTATATAGCCCTTTGAGATGCATGCTTCCCTTAGAATGATGCCTCCCATTACCCTGGACATTTTTCCCTTCTCTTGTTAGCATAAGCTTTCATGGGGGTACATTTTCAGTATTCATTTAGGTACTCAGACCACAGCTGGCTCGACCCCGTGCTGTGTCAATGTGGAGCTATTTGTCAGGAGCTGGGAACTGACCTGAAAGGTGTCAGTTCATCCTAGACTTATCTGTGAATGGGGGCATATATTAAAGAAAAAAACAAGCAAACACCACAAAACAAACACTACCACCACAAACAATAACAATCGAAATAAGAAACAAAACCAAAATTAGAGAGGCATATAATGGGCATTTCCCAGAATTTGGAACAAGTAGCCGAGCAAGTTGATATGCATAAAAATAAAACAATGGAACAGATATGCTGAGATAAGCTGAGACAGAATTAGAGAGAAAAGTCGCTGGGTTCCTCATGACTTTCCCTCTCCTGGTTCTGCTTCCTTTGTGAGGCTTGGCTGCCTGCCTGCCCTTGAGCTGTTTCCACTAGATAGCTTTGTATCCTTTATAATAAGTTCTCTCCTTCCCTGCAGAATCTAGTTTCTCAGTGTCTATTGCTGGCAATGGAAGGATTCTAACTGAAAGAATATTTTAAAAAATGGATAGAACATAGTAGGTACTCTGTAAATGAAAATTGATGTCATGCTTACCTCAAATGCTCAAATGACACTGGTACTAATTGACATTTATTGAATATCTCCCACTTTACTAGTGCAAAGGATTTTTAATATATTTAAAATCTTTGCAAAATCCCTGTAAAATGGACTGTCAGATATTTATAATCTGTTATCTATGTATCTCTGTCTTTTGCATAGGTAACACAGCAATGAGAAAGTCTCTGTTGTTGGGTCAACTCTTAATATACTAATATGCAGGGAGTACGTGTTTGCTGACTAAATAACTGAATGGTCAGGCATAAGTTTCTAAGCTTCTCTGAGCCATTGTTTCCTTAATTTTAAGAAGGATTTTTGGTTTGTCATACAGTATTGAAGTGAAAAACAGGGTTCAAAAGTCATGAAATGACCATACCTGTATACCACACTTGAATAATTTAGAGATGGGTGGAAGGAAAGGGGAGTCAGCTTTCTCATTGTTAGAGAGGAAGGGCAACAGAGAAGCAAAGGGAGGAGGCTATAAGGATTAATGTATTGAATTAATGTTGGAGACATCAGTATGAACTCATATTTTGCTTAATAGAGATAATACAGATGCTTATACATAAAATACCCATGGATAAATGAGGCATATCTTTGTTACTTTAAACTCATGCATTTCTTTATTATCTGGGAAGGCCTAGACTCAATGACAACTCACTAGCAACACTTATTTCTAAGATTCTTTAATAATATCATTCATCAGTAAAAGGAATGAGGCTCTTTGGAGAAGTGAGCAATTCTAGATTTGGGGTTAGAAATATACAAGCAAGTTTAGAACATCTTGTATTACTCAAAAGTAAGGAAATGTGGAAACATGCAAACATAGACATTAGTGGAGTTATGCCAAATAAGACGTAGGAGCCAACTGACAGAGCTCTCAATGACCAAAATGGAACAATCTGAGCATAAAAAAAATCATATTGAAGTTATAAAATAAATATCCATAAGTCTATACTAATATAAATAAATTGAAAAGGGGGAAGAAACAAATCTCCAGTGTAGAAGAATTGCAAGTAGTTAATGTCGATACCCCACCCTCAAGGAGGTGGAGAGTAATTCTTCATTCTCTGATTATGTGGCTTACACATGTAATTTCCTTCCAAACAGTACGATACGGAAAAGGAGATGGGAGAAAGAGTAAATTAACAGCTGAGAACTTCAACACATACTAGCTAAGCCCGGCAATCACATGTAACACAAACTGTGATAAACTCTGTGTGTACTGTGGGTAGGAGTGGATGTAAATGACATTTGACTTCTATGGTCTTCCTATCAAAACTCATAATCTGAGTCTAATGAAAAGAAAGCATAAGAAAAATCCCAATAGAGGGACACTCCACAAAATAACTTACTAGGGTTCCTCAAACCTATCAATGTTTCCCAACTCTGAGAAATTCTCACAGCCATGAAGAGCCTAATGAGACAAGATGAATAAATATAATATATTATAAATGGTATTCTGGAACAGAAAAAAGACATTAGGTAAATAAACAAACACACTAAGTGAATCTGCATAAAGTAAAGACTTTGGTTAGTAGTGATGTATCTTTACTGGTTCATTAATTCTGATACATGCGCCATACGAAAAATTAGATTTTAATAACAGAGGAAACTAGGCACAGGGTATATACAAATTTTCCGTGCTTGCTATCTTCACAAGCTTTCTGTAAAATCTAAAACTGTTCTAAAATAACAACGTTCATATTTTAGGACATGGAAATGTGATCTCATTTACATGAAATTATGTGTCATTGGTTCTTGATCCTAAAGGATTGTCTTCAAAACATTAACAATGATATAATTGGGAAAGTGTTTTATGTTATGTTTATTCTGTCTTGATCATTTTAAAAAAGTTATTATGCCATGTATTATTTTGTTAGAGAGCTATTCTATCAATCAATCAATCAAATTATTCGAAGCATTCTGCCACTTTACTCATAAAGTGTATTTTTCTTTATTAAGAAGAACCAGCTGGTTCTTTCTTTGTAGAAATATGTATCGGCTTCCCCAGAAAGCAATGTTTTTTTGATCTGATGACATGCCCTAGATTTAATTTTTTTCTTTTCATTGGGGCAGCCTCTAACAGTTTGAGAGAGCTAATCAGAGTAATTGTTGAATCTTGATGACCAGAGGTTGGCGATGACATGCCGAGAATTTTCTCCCAAGCTGGGTTATTTAGAGTCCAATGAAACTGGGAATAAATATATGAAACTAAGTAATTTGGGGAGATCGGAGAATTTTCAGAAAATGCCTTTCACTTGGAAGCATGAAATTACATGCATTACAGTAGAATGAAATCAAATCAATCAGTACCTCACAATCTCCCAGGCTCTACAATCAGCAGGGGTTCAGAAGGCTCTCACTGTGAAGGAAGCCGAGGTTTGGAGGGAAAATATCTGGCACCAGGATGCAGACTGAACCCTTGTCCTCTGGGAGATTCGGCTTTGGTACCTGATAAGAGGTGTGGATAGGAGAATAAATGTTGATGGGAGGAAAGGTGAAAATACTGGGTGATTGTCCTAATGTCCAACTTTCTATCCTACACTTCCCACCAGAATTCCCACCAGTGGCTCCTCATTTCCTTTCAAACTCCTTTGAGTGAAATCTAGTTATCTTGGGCATCTCATCCTTACCGCCCTAATGATCATCACATAATGTTTCCCCATCATACACAGATTCAGCCATATCAGACATCCTTTCTGTGGGTTTCTGAATGATCAAGCTTCCTTAGCTCTCTGCCTAAAATAGCATGCCCAGAACACTCAGAAAGTGTCCTGTTTCAGTATCCTGAAAACTCTGAAACGTCACTCCCTCCAAAGCAATCTCCCTAATGTCTTCATGTAAGATAGGTCTGTGTTCCCAAAACACAACACACAGATTTATTATATACCACAGATCATATCAGGTTTCTGGTGCTTTATGTATGACTGAATCTTTTGGGAAAAAAAGTAAAGGTTCTACCTTCTACTTAGTGCATCCCGAGCATTTAACAAAATCTAACACTTAGTAGGTGCTGCAAAGCTACCTGTGGAATGGTGAGTGGAGGAACAAATATGACAGTTAACAGGAAAAAATATCAACTTTTTATTTTTTAAGGAAACGTTCAGGCAGGAATGAAGGTGAGTAGGTAGTCAGGAAGAGAGAGGCTGAAGAAGCACTTTATTTTTGCTTAGTTATTCAATGGATTGTGTTCCCCCACCCTGGTACTGGGACCTAAACTTGGGACCTTGGCATGTATGTGGGACCCTTCCCAGGCTGTACTAGACTGCTAGGCCAGCAGGGCACACCCTCCAAAATATTAAATTTTGAAATAGGTTACTTAGTTAAAAATAAAACCAAACAAAAAACTAAGGGTGAGGATTTGAAACATTCAGAAAACTTTGCTGTAAGGCATCTATAAAAGCATAGAACACTGCAGGCTGAAATTAATGCAAAACCTCACTCAAATGAAAATAAGAGATGCTCTAAAATAAACCCATTATGAAGGTCAAATTTCCTAATATTTTTCTTATGAACTGAAAAAAAAATGCATCAGGGAAGAGATGGAGGCAGAGGGCATTCACAAACACCATAAATCAGCTCTAGTCTCTCATAATCAGGTAGATATCTGTCTCAGAGAATGTCTCTTAACGTGCATCAGTAATTAGGGATCTAATGGAAAGTTGCCAACCAACAAAACCTATGACCGTTCCAAGGACAATCGAATCACAGGCTGAGAGTACCACAGGTTTATTAAGAACAAATCATGCCCGAACATTTTGATAGCTTTTTGATAGTGGCTGTCCAATTCCTGCCACACTTGCTCCATTGGCTTTACATTGCCTTCTAAATCAATTTAAAGTGCCTTCTTTTGAGTCGACCTTCAAGACTCTCCAGTAGTCAGTTTGTTGCATTTCTTTTCTCTCCTTTCTCCCTAATTCTCTCCTGTTAGTTACTTTTCTGTTCTCTGTCACCTCTCCTGGCTCTTTGCCCTTGATTACCTGCTGTGACTTAGTGCAGACTCTTACTTAATGGTGACTTCATACTGGCCAATTGCACCCAGAAAGTCTGCCTCCTCTCTAGGTTGCCCGGGATGTTTTACACACCTTTCAGAGCCTAGCTACAAATAGGTTTTTGTATGAATGGAAGTTTTCATTTCTCTGGGATAAATACTCAGGAGTGTAATTGTTGGGTCACAGGATAGATTGATGTCTTGTTTTTAAGAAATGCTGAACTATTTTCCAGAGTTGCTGTATCGTCTCCATTCCCAATAGCATTGTTTAAGTGATAATTGATGTTGTCACTACTTTTTATTTTAGTCATTCTGATAGGTGTGTAGTGACAGTTCACTGTGATTTAACTTTCATTTCCCTACCAATGATCTTGAACATCTATTTGCTTATTTGCCTTCTGTTAAATTTTATTTGTCATGCATTTCGTACATTTTTAAATTGGACTTTTTGTAACTGTTGAATTCTGAGAGTTCTTTGTAATAGGTCTAGACACTTGTCTGATTTTGGATATGTGGTTTGAAAGCACTTTCGCCCACTACATAGCTTTTAAAAAATCTTTTTAATGAAATCTTTTGTAGAACAAAATATTTCAATTTTTATGAAGTCTAAGTTTTCTTTCTTTTTTCTTTTTTTTGAATTATGCTGCAGTGACAAATCTATAAACTAACTCGATTAGCCTTCGATCTTGACAATTTTCTCCTCTTATTTCTAAAAATTTCATAGTTTTATTTTATATATTTAAGTCCATGATCTATTTTTAATTAATTTTTGTCTATGATGTGAGACTTATGTCGAGTTTCTCTAAATAAAATAGGAACACTGGAGCCTCAGGAACGAAGAACACTGCAAGCCAAAAATAAGGGTAAGTAAAATAGGTTCTTCTCATCAAGTTTTTAGAAGTAGGTTTGAAAATTGAAGCTAAATAACGATAACACTATCAGAAGTGGTTCTAAATGTATGTCAAGACAGTTATGGTACAACTGAGTGAGGGAAAAGGACTTAGAATGAGGTAACATTTCTGTACTTCATCTGAATTGCTAAAATGACACTACAGACAAGTGTCAACAATGGTGACACTTTCCGATAAATTCTATGGTGTGAACATGGAGGTAGTAGTAAATTCAGCATTTTAGTCAAGTCCAACCTCTTTCAATAATATACACTTTTTACTATGGGTGTGACCATCATAGTCATTCTGAGAGGCATGAATTTCTTTAGCTGGTCTTCAATCCAGGTCATTTGAAGTTTCTTCAAATATAACATATGTCCTTCTCAAATTTGCATTAGACTCATTGCCTTCAATGAAGCAGATTCTTCAACAGCTCCTATCACCATTCTTGCTCTTCAGGATCATAACTATGGTGGAGTAGGACATTGCTGACTGGTGATGAAAAACCATCATTGATTTTCCCTTGTCATAGTCCATAATCACTTTTAATGTCATTTGCAGGTCAATCACTCTATGTAGCTTCTTACTGGCACCATTAACAGTGGATTGTGTATACTAAGGGGCCATGATAAACAAAATAGCATCAGATTAAATCAAGCAAAGGGAGAATGACACGGTTGGCATGTGATGTAGGAAGCTGTTACAAGAGAGAAATGATACCAGGCTATGAAGGCTACGATGTAATTAGGTAAAACAGATTTTGAAACCACTGTTATATGTACAGTCCATAGTTGACCAAAATATTATTTAGTCTATAAGTGTTTAATTGTGTCATGTCTGTATCACTGCCTCTCAGCTAGTTATCAACTACCAAATATTACCCAGAGAACTTTAATAACAATCTTTGTTTTTCTTCATTTGAGGATGCCCTCATTACCCTTTCATTCCTGAAGAATATTTCAAAGGGCATAAGATTCTAGAGTGACGATTCTTTTATCTTAGCTCTGGAAGAATACTATATCACTTCCTTCAGATCTTTGGTTTCAGATGAGAAATTCCAACATTTGATTTTTTTTTCTTCCTATGGTTAGATATAATTTTTCACTCATTGCATTCAGGCATTTTTTGTTCTTTTTCCCTTCAGTTTTCAGGAATTTGCTGTTGGCATGAATTTCATTGAGTATTGCTTCTTTAGGTTTTACTCAGTTTCTTGAGTTTGTAAGTTTATATCTGTTGTCAAATTGGAGAGATTTTCAGTCATTATTTTTTCATGTAAATATTTTTACTCTAACTTCCTATCCTTCCAGGATTCTGATGACACAATATCAGATCTTTTCATATAATCTCACGAGTCCCAGGACTCTGTCCAACTTTTTTCTAATCTATTTGCCTTCTATCATATATATTATATCCTCCTGTTCCCTGGCTTTTTACTGTTCTCACTCTGTTCTGCAGTTTGAGTTCATCTACTGAATTGTTTTGTTCTGTTGTCATTTTTTTAGCTTATCATATATTTCAGTTTTAAGATTTTCATTTGGTTCTTCAGATCTCTTGTTTCTTTTGTGTTTCAAATATATTTACAGTTGCTCTTTGAGGCATTTTTATTATAACTTCATTACAATCTTTGGAGGTAATTCTAACATACCTATTATTTTTATGTTAAGAGGCATTGTTTTTGTTCATTCAGTTTTGAGATCTTCCTGGCCCATGAAGTCACAAGTGATATCTTAACTGAAACTTGATATTATATATTATGTTATAAGAATATGGATCATATATAAAACGTATGCCACGCCTGGCTTTTTCTAATATCACCCTAGTTGGTGAAGGGAAGACAACCCTTTTTTATTGTTAAATCTAGACTTCTAAGTCAGCTATTACTGGCATGGGTGAGTGTAGTCAGATCCCCCTTTTTTCCCTGTGATATTTAGCTGGAGTAAAGTAATTATTGTTAACTGTGATCTTTCTAACTATTCTTTTCTTGGTCCTTTGTCAAGAGAGGGCAGGCTTTTGGTGTTTTTTTAGTCTGCATTTATTTTGGAGTTACCAGCTCCTTCAGGTCTAGGTCTTGATATATGAGACTAAAATAAAATCCAGGGAATTCACCAGCCTGTTATTTCTTAAATCTCAATATACCACGGCAGACTTTCTTCTTTCCACTGATCATATTCTTCTTACATTTGTCTTAGGTGGAATGTCCATGACTTTTAGTTATACTTAATAGAAAGTCTCAGGTAACTATATCTACTCCATCTTCCAAGAAGGAGAGGTTCTCTTGTGGTAGGTGTTTTATAATTCCTAGTATTAATCTCATTTTGTAGGTGATACAACTGAGGCATAGATTATGTGTCAATGATCAGTTATTCAGTGGCAGAGTCAAGATTTGAACTCAGGCTGTCTGGTGCCAAATTCGTATTCATAAATTTAATGGAATGTATTGGTGAAGGCAATAGTCTCAACCCCAGGAAAATTCTAAGTAAAGATTCTAACAAGGGTATATAAATGGAGTATCAGTCCACCAGTAATTGTGATCTGAAACACTGTTGGTATGTGTTGTCCAGATTTGTCTAGGGTTCTATTCTTCCACTAACACATGCTCTGCTGGCTTATCTAGAAGCTGGCCAGACAGATCAATTACTGATTGGTTTTTCAGTTTTTTTTATTAATATTGACACTCCATAGGAACTCCTAATAACTAGTTCAGCTTTGACAATCTTTATTTCCCATGGAATAAACCCTAGCAACTGACTGTCCCATAATCTGTGTGTTCAGCTCCAAGTCAGCCTTGTTATCAGAATCTCCCATTGACTCTACTATGTCAAAGATCAGGGTGGGACTTCTTGGGGTCTTGGCCTAGCTCAAATTATTCTTTCGTAGGTTCTTTGTACACAAGCCTTTGCCTGTTGGTACCACCACACTTACCTTAGAATCCCTCATCTTACACCAGAACTTCTGCAGTTGGAGGCCAAGGGAACTACAAAGTTAGACTCATTGCAATGCATACATTTACACTATCTACGTCACATGATTAATTGGTAGCTGTGTTTTAATAACATTATAAAAGCAAAACCCTTTAATTTTACAAGAAGAAACTAAGGTTGGTGGGTATCTTATTCCACAAAGGAACATACCCAAACTTACCTAGGGAGTTGCTTGTTATAACTAGAAACTGGGGTTCTTAAAACCTTTTGTTTTGCAGAGTGGTCAATTTAGTAGATTATTTCATTTTGTTTACAATCCCCTTTACACACTAAGCTTGAAGAGCTTCTACCAAAGAGAGAGAAATGTATAAAGACACTTCGGCAGTACTTTTTTTAAAGAAGATTACAGGTAGGAATTAAGGCAAGTAAGCAGGCAAGCAGGAAGAGAGAGGAGGAAGAAGCATTTATTTTTATTTAGTTATTCATCTTGGTTGTTTCCCCAGTTCTGGATCTTGAACTGGCGACTTTGGGATGTTTGTGGAGTATGTCCAGTGAACTAAATTGCTAGGGTGTGCCACTTTTGATGGCACATTAACATCATTTCTTCTAAAGCTGTTTTGTGTTTCATAAGTCAGTATGCAGAAATCAAGAGGATGACATGGGATTATATACCTCTGATTTCAAATTTTAGTTCTTTCACTGGTATCAGGAACTTAACTTTGAATTTTGAACTTCTGATTCACTCAGTGGGAGATGACAGCACCTGCTAATGGGTAGGTTGTATGAGTTACATGATGTTCTAAAGTATTAAGTGTAACACTTACAAATTAACTACAAAATAAAAAGATGCCATTTTACCTTAAACATCAACCTACAGGTAAATTTATAAAATGTTTCTCTCCATATTACAGATAAGAAAACACAAATATTGAACTTATATGACAATAACAAGTACATGTAGACTCTTTACTTAATGCTTGTTCTTAGTTACTATCAAAAAGTTCCATATAATCAATTACATTATTCCCTTTTAAGGATGCCAATAACAGGTGAAGTGATAAGACTAGTTGGTAACCACTAGAATCTAAACTTCATGAAGACAAGGACTTTGAATGCTTTTTTAAATTTCTATTACATAGGATACTTCGTAGCATGAAGTAAGCACTAAGAAATATTTACTGAGTCAAGAATAAAGCAATAAATTTTGCTCAAACAGCACTGAGCATTGAATGGACACAAAGATCTGTCACTGACTGAGATCTGCTACCACCACTGTTTTTTCTCCAAGTTTCCTCCTAGTGATATTTGATATTACTAAGGGATTTGCATCCAAAAGGAATGTCTGTAATCTCTATTTTCCTCTAATAAATGTTTGGCCTTTAACAGATGCATGACCATTTTACTATCCCGTGTTGTGAATTCCAACTATGTCTAAGACAGATGGCTGCCCTTTCCCATAAATCTCAGAGTTTTGTGAACTTTCACTGTAAAATTGCACTTCAGATTAATAAGCGATCATTTTGACTCTATGTATGTGTGTGTGCATGTGTTTACATGTGTTCAAATCAGTGAGCCGCGTATGACCTAGGATGCTCAGTTGGTGTGCATGGCAAATGGATGTATATTCAAATAAGCTAAACACAGTTTTATAACTATATTATATGGTGGCCATCAACACAGCAAAGCAATAATTATAAAACTAGGATTTTGTCATTTGGTGATGACTGTCGAATGTAAGACACTTATTATCCAGGAAGATGATTCTTTAGATGAAGCTCCATGTAAAGCTTTAACCTTATGATTAGGTTGACTCAGGATTAAATACTGGCTCTTTCATCATGGATTGCATGATCTTAAGCAAGTTACTTAGCTTGTCTCCCTTTTTTCACATGGAAATTTGGGGAAATTATAATAAATATCTACTAGCACAGCTACAGTGCTTACTATGCCAGGCAAAGTTCTAAGCTTTTCTAGTTAGCAACTTACTTAACATTAACAACGATTCTCTGAGGTAGACACTCCCCCTCACCCACCAATTTGCAGATATTTATCTCATAGGTAGAACTGAGTGACTAAATATACTTGAAAAAGCCTGTGTAATCAGCTATAACAACTTCTTTGTAACATAAGTTACATGGGCTATGGAAATATTTATTAAAAAAATCACAGAAATGGTTTTAAGGTCAGTAGCTACCATGAATTATTATTACTTTTTGACCTTAGATAATACATTGTTACTTTCAAAGTCTCAGATTTCTCATATATAAAATGGGTATAGCATTTAACTCACAGCTATTTGAGGATTTGCAGAGATAATGCATAGTGTCTGGCATACTGACTCAGTAATTATTTATTACAATGATGGTAGTTGTCTTCATTGAGATCGTGAAGTGGAATATTCTAAATGGTGACAGTTCCTTAAATTAGTTGCATGATACTGAGGCTATTTCATGTATGGTAATTTCCATACCTATAACTAGAGAGCTACTAAGTGACTAAACTAAATCCTACAATAATTTTTTCTAATCACATGTCCATTAATTCTGTTTTGTTTTAATTTCCATTATGTTCCATTAGATTCCTTGACCAGAAAGTTTTTTGTTAGTGTAACATATGTGAATCTATTTAAATTATGTGATTCTAAACTTAAGACAACTTAAATATTAACTAGAAATGCCTGTAAAATAAAGAAATCAGGCATTATTCAATGTGTGATGATGCAGGTTCATGCACAGGAGATGATTCAAGACATAAAGCCACTGCATCTTCAACATAAAAAAGGCAATGTGATAATTAATATGAAGAGAAACTAGAGATACTTAGCTCCTCTCCTTTTAGAGATCTTGAAAGGGAACTCGTAATCTTTCTCCCCAACTCAACTGTCCTTCTGTGTTCTACAACTCAACAAATGATTCCTGTGGGCCCAACTAGAAATATTGGTGCTGCGTTTGATCCCTCCCTTTCTCTCATGATGGATTTTTTTTAAAGTCACCATGTGTAGAGTTACCATAAGTCCTGGTATGACAGAAATTGTCTCAGGTTAGCAGCATTGTCCTGATGTCTCTCCTTGTTTAAAATTCTGTCCTGGTTTCAATCACAGTTTTCTCAAAGTTGAGCTGAGCAAATGCACACCAGCTCCAAATTACTGAACAGGAGAGCAGTTTTCCCAGGAATGTGTTACACTCCCAAACCTGAACCCACACCCTTGCTGTGCTGGGTGACACTGCAATTGGTTCTGGTTTCAACTCTAAAAAGTATGTTGAGTCTAACCATGTGCCTCTTTCTTTCAGACATGTTTTCTTCTTTCTCTTCTCACCACCAAATTCCTCATTCAGCAGTATGTGTTTCTCACTTCCACGATTATAGTAATGTCTTAATTGAAGTTTATCCTCTCCAGTCCACTCGACTTCCAAGAACTAAGTAAATCTTAGACAAAGAAAAAGAAAATCACATTGGCATCCCTTTTACCTCTTCAGTGATTTCTACAGTTCCTGTAATAATGTCAAACATCCTTGCCTGCATCTCAGAACACGAAACCTCTTCCCTTTGCCTCGTTTCCTTTCCCCTTATAAAAACAATATTCTAGCCACAATGGGTCTCCTTCAAGAAGTGCCAAAGCTCTTTCCTCCTTATAATCTTTAAATGTGTCTTTTATTCTGCCTGGGCATTTTGCTTCCCATCCTCTGTCATTTAGATATTTCTACCCAAATTGATGGATCAGTGCAGCTATAACTTTCTAGGAAGACACCTCAAACCTTCAGCCAGACTTTGTGGCTTCCTTGTTTCCTCACTAGGTCTCATTGTCCATCCACCAAGAGAACACTTAAATCACTGAACACAGTTATCTTTCTCTTCTGTATTACTTAGTACATATAGTTTTTGAGGACATATTCTATGACAGATTTGTTTATCATTGCATCCACAGGACTCCTTGCAGACAAGGCACAGATTAGAAGTTCAAAACCTATTGTTAAATGCATGCATGCATGAATTAATAGATTCAGAATATGAATAATCCATGAATAAAACTGAAACTCTGTAGAGGTGCAAAGTGGGGAGCAATTTCAAGTAAAATGGTCAATGGAAAAACTAAAGATGTGTCATTTGAGAAAATTCTCATAGAAGTGAAAAGCGAGATGGTGGATACCTAGGAATGGAGGCAGCCAGAGCTTTTGAAGTTTGAGCAAACAAGACTTGTCTTGCTAAAGAGCACTGAACAGAGGGAGGAGTGGGAGAAGGAAGATTTAAATTATGCAGCAATTAATTTGTAGTTCAAGATATAAACTTGAATTTCATTCTAAAGGCACTGAAAACAATTAGAGTTTTAAATAGGGAATATATCTAATATATATTTCTCAAATACGATCACAGACCATTGGGAAACTATTCCAATATTTCTAGGTGAATGCATTTGAAATGAATGATGTTCACAAAGACTAAAGATATTAAATCACAGATAACTTTACAGATAGAAAATTTAATACATGACAGGCTGAACATTTCACTAAAAATTATAGAGCAAATATATGGCTAGTCCAAGTAAGAAGCCATGACTTTCGAGTCCCTGTCTCATTTACTTCTATATGGATGAAGAAATACCTGTGTTATGTGAGCCCATGTATGGAGCTAATATATAGCTCCAAAATAGTCATCATAGATATAAAATTACCTTGAGAGAGCAGTAGTTTTCTCGTACTTTAAAGATTGCTTCTTTGTTAGTTTCCAACTAGACTGCAAGCATTTTCAAGGCACCCATTCTTTCTATATTTTACAGCATGTGTCAAAGACTGATGCATCCCAAAACATCAGTAACTTAGGTCAAAGTGTATTGAATATGTGTTTAGTCTTCCTTTAATTCTTCCTAAAAGGATCTCCAAATCATTATTTACCAAGCATTACGGAGCCTCTATATTGTACAAGTTATCTTGCTACATGTTGGCATGATAAAGATGAATATGACATGACACCTGTCCTTAAGGAAGTTGCATCTTAGTTAAGATGACAGACATGGTGATGAGTCACCATTTAACACAATGCAAGAAGGGTCATAATGAAACCAATGCACTTCATCAAAACAATTATAGCAATATTTTATATTTATTATCCACTTACTGTGTGAGTGCTGTAAATGCCTAATGTGCATTATCTCATTTAATTTTCTTAACAACCCTCTTAATACCCTGTGGGTCATAAAACTTGTACCCCTCTTGATTTCTTTTATAGAGGAAACTGACTACAAAGAGATTGCCATGCTTGCCCAAGGTGGATCCACTGGTCAATGATGAAGTTGAGAATCAACCACCAGCAGTTTGACGTCATGGGGTATGCATTAAACCACTCATTATTTTGAGGGACATTTGCTTATTTCTTATTTCAATTTTCACAAAAAATCTATGAACCAGTTTTTATTTTATCATTATGCCATAGCAGTGAAACTGGTTCAGAGGGATTCAGGGAAATTTTAAGGTTATTGCCAAACTCGAGTAGACTCAAAATCCTGTGATTCTATGTCTTACTTTATTTACACTAGAATATAGTCTTTGTACACAGTTTTGTGTCTTCCAGAGAGTTGTAAGGACACATTAATTCTAATTTGACTAATCTAGTGGTGGATGTAAGGAACTCAATTAAGGTAGTGATACATCTCAAGTAGGCTACCCGCTCTATTTTAAAATATTATTAAAGTGGGATATTTTACCACTATAAAATAGTGAGCTATTTCCAGATAAATAATACTTACTTCTGGAGAAGGCAAATTAAGCTTTTCATTTGAGCTGCTATGTTCTAGGTAGTACATGCCAAACGATTTGGGCATTCTCTTTTCATCATTGACAGGATAAGTATTCTCAAACAAAAATGCACTCAAGACTCTCTTGGAGACAGACTTTTATGGCATTTACCTGAGAATCTAACTAAATATTGAATAAATATAATTCCAACTGAAACAGGCAAAGAGAGTTTTAATAAACTTCTTCAGTACTTATGGATGAAAATAATAGCAGCAACATTATTACTAACTACATGCTCATTTTCATCTTATTCATGCTGCAAACATTAAGCACTCCAATTCACACAACAACCCAGGAGATAAGCATCTGTGTGTTTGCAGAGGAGGATTTTGATGATTTAAGAAGTTGAGTCACAGAGATAAGAACTGGCCAGGTTCAGCACTGAATTCAGGGGCATATAACTGGTTGTTGTCTCTCCACACTGCTTCCTCCTCCATGATGGGCTGACAGAACAGAGTATTTCACTACATTGGACAAAGTCATAGTTGGACAGTATATTAACTGACTATGTGGCATAGAGTTATGGGGTCTTAGGCTGGACTTCTAAATTTAGTTATATATTCCTGTATTAAAAAGATAAATCAGACATCAACTAATCCCATCCTCACGGTGAGCACTGATAAAATATTGCCCAATGTCCCCAGTCTATCAAAGTTCTAAAATATGATAGATGAATCTAAAAGTGGCATTATTAAAGTACCAACTTACAAATCCAGAATAGTGTACGTAGATGCGCTGGCTGCTAAAAGTTTCCACCAATAGACATGCTGAAAATTTTTATTCACATCTGCCAGGCATTTAACAACTGCTCACTTTCCCTTTGTTCTTTTCATTGTTTGATAAACTCAGAGTGAACTCTAAATGAGATTAGGCCTATTTGAATCTTAAAACACTGAACAATTTCTAACAAAGGCAGGACATCTTCTCTCCTCAGAGTAGGTTGCAAATACAGTAGCAAATGCCAACATTCAATTTTAATGTTCTATGTCTGTGATCACATGCTCACTTACAATGTGAATCATTTGACAATACTAAGAAGAATGTCTAATTTTAGAAAAAGTGACTAACTCCTGTATCTTCACATAAGTTCTTTCCCTTAAATAAAATTAAAATAGAACTTAATTCATAGAGGATTAAATGAAGCAAGGTAAGTAAATGATTTAAAAATAAGACCTAAAACATTTTTACCAAAATAATGCCATTCACACTTCTAACATGTATTTTTACTGAGCATATTTTATATCAGTGCATTACTGTGTGAAGATCATGATAAACTTTTTATTTCAAACAGATAAATTTTGATGAAGTATGATATTACAAGCTCTATAGCAGATGATTTTGACATAATCTTACCCTCAGCATAACAACTCTAGATTCTAATTCCACAGCAGAAGTGAATCACCTTGAATTCAGTCACATGAAATCTCTTTCTCAGGATTATGCATTGATTCCTCCAGGTGAACCTCACAAGGCAAGCTCTGGTTCAGAAAAAGGCCATTCACTAATAGTCAGTCATTGAGTATGCTGGGTGTTTACCAGTTTACAAATATTTTCTCTTGGGAAAATTTAAAAAATCTAAGACAAACTATGTTTTTTAGACTCCTGTGTAGACAGAGTTCTGGGTAGAGAGCATTTCTGTACATTAGAAAGATCTGCCTGAAATTTGCAGGCAGAATTGAGACAGAGGACATTTTTCTGCTCTTTACTGTTTCTGCTCTTGCAGGGCCATTGCAGGAATATGAAGCTTCTCTGTAGCAGCTTCTCCTGTCCAACCTCCTGGGTGGCTGGGTAAAGACACAGCAGCTGTAGTGGCAGATGCTTCTTAACCTGATTTCTCATTCCCTGGCTCCCAAATATGGGTTTACTTTCCTCATGCTTTTGTGTCTGCTGTGGGGACAGCAGTGGTGGCCGCTTTGGGATGTGATGTGTCTCAGGTGTGGAAGCTTCCCTGTGTTGTCTTGTTTAAGAATGTCTCCTTGACACCCAGGTTTGGCTCCATTCCTTCAGTCTCTATAATGAATTGACATGCTCCTGCTTCCCTATATTAAATCTATTCTTGCTTAAAATATGTTTTCTATACTTAATCTTTTGTGATACATTGAGTAAGGGTCCTGACTTGTCAAAACATGTTTTTCTGAGAATTCATCTTGCGATTCTTTTGCAAAGAGAGAGGGAGGTGTTATCTAATCTTACCACATTCTTCCACAACTAAAAATGCTATCTCTGGGAGGACAGATCCAAGCTAAGAATCTCACTGCCATCACACACATTAATCAATGGTGAAATAAACAGATAAAAGCTCCATTACCAATAGCATATTAATATCATATCTGCTTTTTTCAGCATTCTTTTTTCACTTTAATTAAAAATAGAAGAAGCTCCTTTTTTAACACATATTTACCAGAAGGAGAATAGGAAATTTGATCAATGATCATTAATCTTCATATAATGATGTTATAGGTATTTTCACCCCTATTATATTTGTTTGTGTTTTCAGATGAAGAAATCCAACATAAGAAGAATTTGAAAGTTATACCAGTCATACAGTGTGAAACCGTGTTTGAAATCAGAAGACCTGTTGCGAATTCACCTCCAAGATTTCCTAGCAGTGAAATCTGAAGTAAGTCACTCGCATATTTTTAACCTCAGGTTCCTCATCATTAAAATGAACATGACAGTGTCTATCTATGTATGGTACAGGGGTCTGAATCACTCCACAGCAATTTCTGCATCTATTTGAATGTTGGAAAGATTTAAATACACAGTGTCTGAGAGTAAGCATAAGAATATCATTTAACCTAAACTTATTTTCTCACCTATAAAGTGGGTATGATTGTATAGGCCCCTCACTATAGGATTGTTGTGAGGACGAAGCAGAATTCTATAGCCGAAGTACTCAGCACAGTGCTACTGCACAGTAAATGCTAATAATTTTAGCTTTTATTATAACTAGCTTTATTATCACAAGCTCATTGGAAAATTGTATCCAATTGACTTCCTCTTCAACACTGTTCAAAAGTTCAAGAGTACTTTAAAAGAAAAAAAATGCTGCTAGCTATAGCTGAGAGTATAGCTGACTTTCCAGGTATCAACTAGCATCCCAAAGAGAAAAAGTGAAACCTCCTGCCCATTGGCCCCATGCTTTGTTTGACTTCTGAGGCAGACGAGTGGATTTTCCATCCTTTGGTCACTGCCAATGAATCAGGCCAGAGGAACAGATGTGAAGAGCAGCCCCCAAGAGAGATGTCTGATCAGATGAGAACCTTTCCCTGGGCCTGTGCCTTTCATGTCTGGCCTCCCTGGCAAGCAGGGGAATGAATATGAGACAACAGCCATATGCCAGGAACATGACATATCCTGGGCAATTACAAATGTATGGCAAGGTTATTTTGCATGTATTTGCTTATTTTAAGACAAAAGGAACTTTGAAGTTTATATGGAATCAGTAAAATCCATGTCTAAGAGAGCATGAAACAGATCTCAGAGTGAATTTTGGGAGAAAATGTCTGATTGACTCTCCTCGATACTAATATGAGAGTCATTCATTTATTCACAGTGAGAATGAAAGAAATAGATAAATCTCCCCCCAAATTTATGTTTCTATCTCTTCACTGAATAAACAACCCTAGGATGGTTGTGGTCTTGTCACCTACATTAGCTCTGTGCTCTGTGACGATTTAGACTGGGCACAGTATCTACTGTCCCCTACCTGGCCAACCACTTCCCTCGTTTCTGTAGTCTATCTGTCCCTGTGTAGGAACTTGCTTTCATGACCCTACTCACAGAGTCAAGCTATAATGTTTCCTCTTGGATGTGTGGTTTGCAATGCTATCTTCCTTACCTTCCTTTAAATTCTTGACTCACACATGATCAAAGTGTAGAGTATTTAGTCTGGGTCGTGATACATACAAACACATCTACATGCATACACACACATACTTACATACTACTTTAATACTGTTTCTCTATTGCATTCTCATCATTATACTCCATACCCTAGCATTTAAAATCTTCTGCATTCTACAATGTGGCCATATTATTTGTTCTAAGTCTAATATCTCATGGGAGCTTACACAGAATGACAAGAGTTGCGCTTTCTAAATAATACTAGCACTTACAATCCTAGCACTTATATTTCACTTCTACTCTTCATGAGAAGACAAATTTACCCTCTTCGCCTTTTCAAATAACACCACTTCTATCTCAAATGCCACCTTCTCTCAGAGCTATTCTAGATACCCCAAATAAATAATACTTGGTTTTATGAAGCGATTTTCTGTGTTGGATAGTAAAAGGTTAAAATGTTAACTTTCCACTATGTTCTAAACTTGTATTATCAGATTTATATACTTTATCTCATTTGATCTTCTCAGTAAACTTAATGATCTTAGTGAAATTATCTTCATTATACAGATAAGGAAACTGGCACTTAGAGGCAGAGTTTGCCCAGTTTCCTAATGCTAATAAGCAGTGGTGTGGGAATAAATTCTAGGGCAAGATAATTTCTGGTCTCTCTCTCTCTCTCTCTCTCTCTCTCTCTCTCTCTCTCTCTCTCTCGTAGAGGACTGATAACCTGTTCTCATATGTATATTTTGTTTGAGTCATACATTCCTTTAAAATTTGTGATAGATGATTGATAGATCTATAGGTTAACAGGTAGATTAATAGGTAGATGGGAAAATTAGAAAGTTTTTAGCTTCTCTTGAAAATATAAGAAATAATAGTCACTTTGATTCTTAATTGCTTCACGGCAGCAGTTACTTAATCTTCATATTGATAAATTGTTGCACAGGTGGATGCTTTTCAATTTGCTAAGGTCGTCCTCCTGCGCATTCCATATTCTACTGTTCTGACACCTGTACATTTGCTGTAGTTTCCCAAGGAGTTTATTTTCTTGGGATCAGCTTCTCTCACTTGTTTCCTTTTTTCAATTTTCACCAGTACCTGACACAATACCCCCCAGCAGAAAATAGTGAGGGAATTTATAAAGAAGCAACAGATTTGTGTTTTTAAAAAAGTGCAGATTTTTAGTTTCAGAGATACTTGAGTTTGAGTTTCAGCTTTATTTCCAAATGTTGGGTAGCTTGCATAAACTTCTTTTGTGTTATTTCCTCTTGGTTAGTGAATGAATTAAATAGTGTCTGTAAATAAGTAATGTTAGTGGCACATATTAAGTGCTTGATTAATATTAACTCTCATTATTATGACTTTTATATCTGAAGTTTAAGCAAATTGAAGTTTTTTTTTTTCCATTAGCATTAATAGAAGTAACAACGAGAGAGAGAGAGAGAGAGAGAAAAAAAACTATTAATAATTTGCTGTCTTATTGAATGGCTCATATAGAGCAATATTTTTTTCTCTTTTTCCTCATTTTTCACAGGAGAAAAAAGTCCATCAGAATCTGCTAGAACAGAGAAAAGCAAATCACTTTGGCACCTGAACAACAAAGCAATGTTAGTTTATTTTCTTTGTAAAAAGTCATCTGTTCACAAAACTCTTTTACGAAATACCTGTCATAGTTCATTTTATTGAACGTTACTCACTCCGCATTTTTTTGGCCTCAAGGTCATTCTATTATCAGTTCGTGCATCACCTTCAGTATTGGAAATGGACTGGGGGAGACAGAAAGGAACACACACACACACACACATATACACAACACACTCGCCAGATGGGTGGTTCAGATAATAAAGATGATTTCAACCCCTGAGAGGCAGAACTCGGGTCTGTCCCTACTTCAGATGAAACCAGCTCCTGTGGCACTTACTGACAGATTCGGAAAGACAGCTCACTATGCAAAGTGCCTGAAGCCAGTAGCAGCTTTCAATCTGATAGTCAGGTCTTACACAACAAAATCCAAATTTTTTCATGTGTCACTTTTTTAAAAAGTATGTGTTTATTTTCAAAAAAAGAAAAACAGTAACAGCAAAAACACACCAGTGCTTCTCCTTATCCTAACGAAAATCCCAGCATTCCTGCCATACTGCTCTTCTCAGCTATAGTTTTAATGGGGCTGATAAGAAAAAACTAACTTCTTATGTGATTTTGGTCATCACATGGGGCTGTCTAAAAATAAATTGGAGATGGATAGGTTTTCTGATTTTCCTGGATTCTTGCACACTTCCCTATCCCTTTTGTTAAACAATCAGGCAGCCTCCTTTCAAAACGTGTCCAAAGATCTGCAAGCATATTTCAGATACAATCTCTCATTCTGGGTTTAAGACAAAGAAAAGGGAGCTACCAACCTTCTGTGTTACAGACACCAGCTTTCTGCCATCTGTGTTCTCTCACTGAATGTCTAATAGTCCAGTGAAGAATCAATGATGATGATGATGATGATGATGACTATGACCACCCAATGATGGTAATGAAGATGATGGTGTGATGATGATGATGGTGACGATAGGCATTTTAAAAATTAGGAAATTAGAGCTTATGAGGAATAAATAACTGCAGTCAAGATTATGAAGCTGATTAGGGTTTACCCAACATTTAAGTCCTGGTCTATTTCATATTCTTGATGTTTATCAGCCTTTTTCACATCTAGTTGTCCAGTCACCTCCCAGGACTCCCCAGGTAAGCTCTTGTGTGACCAGGGGATCCTCAGGAATATTCATCTTTTCCATTTCTGCTTATCTTCAAGAATATTTGTCTTTTCCATTTCTGCTTATCAAGCATCCCTGTTAGTTGAGATTTTTACCACAAGAGCTTTCATTATTTTAAGTAATTTAAGTCCTGACACAAAAGGGGAATTGATGCGTGGAGGTAGAACTAAATTTAGGGATGAGATTGACTTTCTAAGACCATTGACTCTCTCTCTCTCTCTCTCTCTCTCTCTCTCTCTCTCTCTCTCTCTCTCTCTCTCTCTCTGTATACTGATGAATTGCAGTCCAAGGTGCACAAACACAGGTTATTGATATAGAATGCGCATCTGAAGGCCCCAGTAAAGTCTAGGATTTACAGGAATGATATTTTGAAAGAGCAGATGATAATTATAAGCCAGTAAGATGAACACATATTTATTCACTTCTTTCTTTTGAAATGATATCATAATGCCCGAATAACACATAGCTAAACGGCTGGTATACATACCTTCACACAGAAAACCCATAAATACTCTTTTTCATGTTGAATTGATATTATATATATTTTTGCTACAAAATAAGAGTGGCCTTAATAGACAACTGGTCCTTCTCTCTAATTAGTGTCAAAAAGGACTTTAATCACTCTATAGTAAAAAGCTTCAGTTTTAGCAGATACTTCCAAGATTTAATAGCCTTAACACTAATTTTAACACAGATAAACTCTGATACTAACCTAACAGCACATTTTTTAATGAAGGTTTTCATGAGATAGAATATTTTCTGTTCCTTCACCAATTTTGTTACTGATGGAGAAAAAGCAAATGTTAGTTCTCTTATCATATCACACAAAACTGGAGTCTTTAAAAAACAAAAACAAAAACAACTACAAAACTTTCCTGGGCGTGTCCTCAATGTCTGATTTTAATTAGATAATAGTACACTTTCTTAATTTAATATCTTGAAACTGTATCTACTTTGCTCCAGTTTGGATATTAAAAGTGCTAGATAACCCAAAATAATGTTTTTTTTTTTTAATTTCCAGAAAATCTCATGAATTGCTAAGATATGAACAGGCATTTAGAAGCTTATCTCCACTAGTTGCTAATGGCAATAAGACCAATAATTCTTTTACGTACTTTGAAGTTTACAAATTTCTTCTACATCCACTAAGTAGTCACATTTTTACTATAATATATTTGATAATGTAAATCATATTATTTTTCTCAATCAAAATATGATTACATTGATGTTTAGAAGGGTTAAGTTCTTTACTGAAGTGCATATAACTAAAAAGGAGTTAATAGCTTCTGAAGTAGTTTTATCAACTAAATAAGAATAACTTGCAAATCTAAGGCTGTCACATATGTTTCTACAGAGATTAAGATCTTATCCAATTGCCTTTCAGACATCTTCAGCTGGACATGCTACAATTATTTGCCATTCAACCTGTCCAAAAATGAACTTTATCATGGTCCCCTAAAACTTCTGTTCTCCTGAAGTGCCCCAAATTAGTGAAAGCTACCTCCAAATACCAAGGTAACCAAGTCAAAATCTCCCTTTTTATGGTCCTCATGCTGACGTCCAATCGCTTATCAAACTCAGTCAATTTATTATTCTAAATATCTTTAGGATCTGTTCACCTCCCTCTATTTTTGTAGTTTACATTGTAACATTTTTTTGCTAGGACAAATATAGTAACTGCACAACTGGTCCTCTGCTTCAAATCATGTTGTAGTTTCTAGATGTTTTAGAAATCAAGTTCTGAGTTGTTCTGAGTTTCTTCCTTAAAAAAATGGAGATCTATCTCTCGTAATGGTTTTAAGCAAATAGGTTATAAATTATAAGTGGAAGACATTATAATCATTATTTGAGTAAAGGCAAGGAATGTCTACACTATGTGGATAGCTAACAGCCTTCAACTCAGAAGAGATTGTGTCCAATTAAAAATGTAGGGAAAAGGTTTAGAACAGTGATGAGATCTGCTCAAGATACTCTAAAGAGTTTTCCACATTACACTCTGACTCCAAGCCATTAATTTTCCTTACAATATCCTACAATCAATCCTATGGGGACTGGGAAGGAGGAGTACTTTGGTGTGATCTGGAGATACAGGGGAGGATTTGAGTCATTTTTCCAGGTAGGCACTACTTTGCTCTTAATAATGCTTTCTTTAAGCCTAGGATAATACTACTAAGCTACAACCATGAAGAGAATAATATCTTGACTTAGTCAATGGAACTAGAGAAACAGGTCTGTGAGGATTTCTGAGAACAGCACATCAGCCTCATCATTAGCTCACATGGACTGTTCTGCCTAATTCATGAATCCATGAGTTCCTAGGTAATTGCTTTTTCTGTATCTTATTTTTTTTTTTGAATAAGGAGTTACCTGGAACATTTTCTTTTCATGGCAATAGTAAAGCTTTAAGAGGACAAGCCCAATCACACAAGGCTTGTTTTTCAGGCATTTGATAAATTAATGTCTATTAATAACCTATAGACCAATGCATGCCATATGAAAAATTCTGCAGCGAGCACGAAAATGCACTATACACATGTAGTTGGTCAAAATTAAGTCACACAATAAAGGATATGGACATAAGAAAAAGTAATAAATTGGAAGTCCATAATGCAATTTACACTGAGATAGTCTCTAGTTGAAGACTATTAAAAGCAGTGCTACCGGGAACATTCTTGTATATGTCTATATGTCTTTGAAAGAATATACATTTGTATTGCTACTTGGTATTTACTTAGGAGTACAATTGCTGAATCATAGTATATACAGATATGTATCTCTAGCAGCCATTGCCAAATGTCTACAAAGTTTGCAATGTGATTATAGCAAATTATATTCCGACCAGAACTATATAGCAAGTTCAGTCATTCTATATTTTTGTGAATACTTGGCATGATTTGTCTCATTCATATTAGCTATTTCAACAATTAAAAATGGTAGTGCATGTGACTTTAATTTGTATTTTTCTAATGACAAATAATGTTAAACATCTTTTTTAAGGTATTTCCTTGTCTTATGTAGTAGTGCAAGTCTTTAAGCCTTGTTTTCACTCGTTTTTTTGACTATTCTTTGAACTTCTTGAGACACAGAGTTAATCATATTAAACATGACTAAACATTTAAGTGATTTTCTATTGTACTTTGGGTAGACTGAAATTCTTACAAGGGTTTATGAAGCTCTGCTTGTAGTAATCCCATTAACCTCTCAGACTTTATTTTGCCCATGTCATCTTTGATCTCTGTTGCCTGAAACTTGGCATCTGGAGTATTCTAACATCAGTGCTTCCTTTAATTTATGCTATACCCTTGACTTGAAATGTTTTCCTTCCCCTGTCCCAATTTGCCTATTGATCCTTCAGCATCAGTCTGTTGTTACTTCTCCAATAAAGACTTTCCTGACTCTGCCAGTCTGACTCATTTTCCTCTATTATTTCCATAGCTGAAAGGACCTCTTATATGCCATGGTGACTGATTTGTACAGGTGATTATTTGTTTAAAGTTTATATTCCTCCTTGACTTGAGGTCAACAAACATATATATTTTTTCAATTTTATTATTTTATTGCAAGTGTTTTCATTATAACATTAAATGGTCAACATTTGTATGTAATATTGTATATTCACCACCATTTCAGTTCTTTCCTTTACTTTAAAATTAATCCCCTCCACCCCATTTGTGTCCCCCTACCTTTTTACAACATTTTATTTGCTTCTTTTTTGTTTGATTTGGTTCTTTTTTTAAAAGTCTGTTTTTATTTAATTTAGTTCATTTGTTTGCTTGCTATTTCTATATATCATATACATCTGTCATAACACATCTGTCTTTCTTCTTCTGGTTTATCTCACTAAGGAGCATTCCCTCCAAGTCCATCCATATTGCTGTGAATGGATTTCACCCTATTGATAGCTGCATAATATTCCATTGTATATATATACCACATCATTTTTATCTAGTCATATGCTGATGGGCAATAGGTTGTTTCCAGATTTTGGCTATTGTAAATAATTCTGCAAAGAATATGGGGATGCACATATATCTGCAAATAAATATTATGCAAGGGTATATATTCAGTAGAGGAATAACTGAGACATGTGAGATCTCTATTCTCAATTTTTTGAGGAATCTCTCCAAAAAGCTGCTAGAAGCAATGAACAAATGCAGCAAAATAGCAGGCTAGAAAATTAATAGTCAAAGCTCTATTTCATTTCTATAAGCAAGTAATGAAAATGTAGAAAGACAACTCAGGAAAACAATCCTACTTAACAACTGCATCAAAAAGAATGAAATACCTTGGAATAGATTTAACCAAAGAAGTTCAAGACCTACACATGGAAAATTATGACATTTTTGAAAGAAATGGAGGATGTTCATTATTTTATACATAGAATCTATAATATTCCCTGGTGTATAGTAGGTACTCAATAAATATTTTACTGAATTAAGACTCTTAATGAAGTGAAACTGCGTGAAAGTTGTATGGAATGTTGTGGGAAAATCATGCAAGTATAAATCTAGGTAAGTCTATTATCAGTGCACTTTGGGTACTCTTTCTGTACCTCAATTTTCCTATCTATAAAGTGAGATAAATACTTATTTTCTAAAACATGGTGCCCAGTGGACAATAAGTCAAAGAAAATTTTCAGAGAACAGTGTTTAAGCTGTATCACTGGCCTGCTGTCTCTTGGTTCATGATTCTATCTAAACAGCTAATGATGGTCATTTATATCAAACTTTCTAGCATACATATTATCTCATCATATGATATAATTTCCTTGATTTAATATACATGTTTCCTTGATTTAAGGAAATCACCATTTCATGATTCAAATCATGAAAAATAGGTATCACATTTTTCAAATTTTAAGATATCTGAAATTGGAATATGTTTTATAATTTCTGTGGAAGAGAAATATGCATTCATTAGCCAGACAAAGGTGTGATGATGTTCTTGTCTGTGCACATAACAGTTAGCTGCATTCATACTGCTGTTAGCTGAGTTAGATTACTTTGTTAACATTACACTGAATTAAATTTTGACTTAAATTTGGATACCTAATTGTCACTTAAAATGTCTTCAAAAAGATTATACAGTACTATGAAGTTCCATTGAAATGAAAAGTTATTGTGTATGTCAAAGATTGTCTATCATACAGCAGGCATTGCAATTAGAGTCAGTAGAAACTGTCAAATTGCTGGGAATAGATAATGGTATTTTCAACCCTAGGAGAGGTTACTGTGACCAATTTATGCATCATGAAGGACTACCACTCAGGAACATAACATCTATCTGTCGAAAGCCTTTGGCTGACTTGCAAATGGAGCTTTTTCACTTCCCATAAAATGTAATCCAGTTACAGAAATTTCAAAAATGCCAAGTTAAGCCAAATGTGGAAAAACCCAGCTATTTTTTAAAAATTCAACTCCGAATTATTATATCAGTCTAAAATATGACAAAATGGTCTGGATGACAAGCAGAGTTTATGGGAAGCAAAACGTTGTCACCATACTAGGCACCACACTAGTTGATGACTAAAAGTGACAAATATAGCATATTTTATGCTCAATACAGATAAGATTCAGAATGAAATTCTGATGGTTATATTAATGAAATGCGTTGCTTGTAATTGCATAGAAAAATATATACTAGTATTAGTTCATTTTTAATGAGAATCATGTGTCCTTTATATGCAAAGTGTTCCCTAGCCCTTTTTTCTAAACTGTGTTAAAGTGATGATAGATACTATAGTCACTAGCATCTTCTCACTTTATAAATAAGATTTTCCACATAAATGTTGAATATATGTGAGGTGGATGGGCAGGTTGTTGAAAAGCTAGTTGGGAGGGAAGGAAGAGTGAAAAGCTCCTCTTTATAGTTTTGATCAGAATATTTTAAACTAGTCACAGCTTTAATGAAATAATTCACCTCAATTATTAGAATCAAACTACACAGATACTGACTGAGTACTTACACCATGCTTGATGGACTGTATGTTGTATTCTCTCAAAATCCGTATGCTGAAACCCAATCCCCAAAGAAATGCAATTTGGAGTGTGTAGAGGTAAAGTCTTTCAAAAGAAGCAGGTTCTTACCAAGCACTAAACCTGCCAGAATTGTGCCCCTGAACAACCCTTGTAGAACTGTGAGAAATAAATTTCTGTTGCACAAACCATTGGAGTATGATATTTCTTCTATAGCTGCCTGAATGAACTACAATACTGTGGTTAATATGCACTGGAATATAAACAACATGGGGCACACTGTACTTGCCCATAAAGAACACACACTCTATGCCTGTAGATTAATAGGGAGAAATACAGTAAATACAAGTAGATTATGTTCATAGAAGAGAAGAGAGTCACTGTTGGCCATTAAGTTAAAAACTTTAGGTGGAAATTATTCCTCAAAAATGAGTTGAGTCCAGAAATAAAAGAAGCAAAATGATTACGGAAAGCTATCCTAGGTACTTTCAGCAAGCCCAGTGTTTTAGACTACTATTATTGTGGTTGGAATGATTTAAACAGGCAGTATTAACAATTTCCGTTAGAGTAATTAATCCAGGGCTAGGTTTTTATTATTACTACCATTGTCCATAATACTAAGAACTAACATTAGCATTAGGCTTTGTGATAGACAAAGACGTATTATGAATATTTTCTGCTGTTACTGTACCAATTTTATTGATGAGGCCACTGAGACATACTAAGCTAGTCACACTAGAGCTATACAAAGTCACTCATCTGCATGTTTTCCAGAATAATAGTTCTCAAATTTTAGGGTCTCACAATGCTTTTATACTCTTAAAAAAGTTTATTGAAAACTCCTAAAATATTTTAATATGTTGGCTGTATTTATCAATATTTACTATCCATAGCTGGAAATTGAATCAGAACTTTAAAACAATTTGTTAATACATTTAATAATAAACCTATATGTCAGTATGAATAAGGTAATCATATGAAAAATAACTGAATTTTTCAACATAAAGCAAAAAAAGAGGAGAGTGGACTTGTTTCACATTTTTGTACTTAAAAAAATATTTTAGGTGAACCCATATAATTTAGCAGCTGAAGTGCAGGCATGGAAAGTCCAGGACTTGGGTTTGAGACTGGAGTCAGGGTAAGAAAAAAGAAAAAGAAAAAAGAATAATAAAATGAAATAAAAGATAAATTTAATAATATAAGACTATTGAGTTATGTCTGATTCTGCATTCAATCTATTTTTATATATTTATTTTCATGAAGTATGTAAAGTGAATCCAGCCTCACAAGAATACATATTTGGGAAGTGGAGGAATTATTTTTTCTGTCAGTCTAATCTATTAATTGATGAATTTGCCATAGCTACTGACGTATTTAGAAATATATCTATCAACATTTTATTTGTTCTTTTTATCACTGTTTTCCTTGTCTTTTACATTTCTTTTTTTTCCTCTTATTTATTGCTCCTTTAGGGTTATTAAATTGCTTTTGTCATTTTATTTTTCCTTCTTCATCAACTTTAATGAGGCATTCATTTTCTATTCTTAGTTGTTCCCTATATGCTACCTTATGTGGCATTTTTGTTTAGTATAATTTAATATAAATTGCTATTGATTCTTAGTCTGTTCACAGATAGTACTTAGAGCACATAAATTCTATTTCCCCATTCTCCATTTTGTGTTGTTATCTTAATTATGCACATATTCAAATTTTACAGTGCAATATTATCTCTAAATAAAAAAGTTGTTCATTTGTGTTTCATTCAGAGATTTACTCTTTCCAGTGCACTTCCTATATTTCCATGATTATTTCTAGGATTATTTTTCTACTGCATTAGTATTTCTTTGCACAGATTACTGTTGGGAAAGATACATTTTTTAATTTGTCTTAGTTTTTAAAGAATATTCTTGTTGTATTTAGAATTCCAGGTTGGTGATTGTTTTAAAGATATATTTCCTTTTATTTTCATTTCATCAATTTCTTTTGAGAAGACCGTTAACCATTTTGCTAATGCTTTGTTTCAGATGTGTTCTTTTTCTCTAGATATTTTTAAGACTTTGTGGTTTAATCATTTTATTTATGATATACCTTTTTATTTTTTCTGCTATTTTTCATCCTTTGAATTACAAGCATTCTTGACTCTCTAGCAAGATTTTTTATTTTACATTTTCAGAAAATACCCTATCATTATTTCCTCAATCAGCCCTCTGCCTGTTCTTTTTTCCTTCACTTTGGGGATCCAATTTATGTCTATTCGGCTTCCTATCATATCTCACATGCAGCTTATTCTCTTTTAATTTGTATCTTCCTGATCTCTGATTTAGTCAGGATATCTACTGACCAGTTTACTGATCCTCTGTTATTCTATATGCAATTATGACTCAAACCATCTCTCGAATTTTTAATGTTATTTTTTTTTGATAATTAAAATTTTACTTCTGTAATGATATTCTCCAATTTATTATATATGTCCTTGAAAGTTTTGATCAATTATTTTAAAATCCATCAGTTACACTTCCAGTATCTAGATCATCTGTGGTTCTTTCTATTGTTTCTTTATTCCCTCTTAATTCTAATTATTTTAATGCTTGATAAATTTTGAGGAATTTTGAGATCTTTTTTATAATAGATTCTAGAGGCTCAAGAGGATACCATCTTCCCAAGCTTCACTCTACCTCTGTTGGACAAGAGATGGGCAGGTATCCAATTACAGACTGAGTAGAGTTGGGAGAATATTTTGATAGCATATAATTGAAAAAAACTTGGCAAGTGGATCTTCTTTCCTTCCTCTCTCCTTCCCTTCCTTCCTTCCCATGGATTTACAAGAAAACACAATGTGCTTTAGATGTGCAGACTCACTCTTCATCGTATACACTATAACATACAATGCCCACTACCAAATACCTAATAGTCCTCCATGAGTGTAATTTCATAAAGGTTGTTTGCAATGTTTCATCTGAAAAATGTCAAACTTTTAGTGTTACCTTAAAATCTACTGATCTTTTTTGCACTTCAATGGATCTTGGATCCATGGATGACTTCACATTAAGCATTAGTTATTTAGAATATTATTGATACATTGAGTTACAAAGATCTTCCCAATGTTGACACATTTCATCACACGGTATCAAAAATTAATTTGCTAGTATCACCACTGATCTTAACAGAAATGTCTTTTTATTTGTTTACAATAAGTTTCAGGAGAATAGATTCACACCTTAGTCAATGTGTATATCACACCACGACCAACACCATATTTCTAAAGAATGAAATGATACTGGTGACAGAATGTCTTTCAGTATTGGGAAACTCTCAAGGTTATGCTAGTGGGTATGTGTCTCAAAATTCTGACTTTTACTTGGAAACTTGAATTGCATCATTGGCAACAACTTCTGTCAATTGTTTCCCTTGAAATGACAGGCTCACTTCCTTCATTTTCAAGAAATGTCTACCAAATAATCAAGTCTAAATAACCATACTTTTATTTGCCAATTGTTCTTTCAAGTAAAAATGATGTCTCTTGAAAAAGTGGCTTGTTTAGCTCAAGATTCAAGCAATCATACAAGGACTTTCTTTACTGAGTCAACCATCTTCAACTATGTGACAGGATTGCTTTATGTGAGTACACATTTTATTATACAAAACAGTAAAAAAGTATGTCTTCTATCTCAGAATCTAATAAAAATTAATACATTTTGAAACTTCATTAAGGATATTCTAAAATGAAATTAGCTTTCAGCAAAATTCTGAAAGTGATGTTAAAGAATACAGTGACAAGAGCGTGATTTAGAATTATTACCTTATTCATGCCAAGGTCAGTACTTTAAGCACTATTGATTTCACACCATCAGTACAAAATTTAAATGAAAAGTACATTATTATTAGTACTATTTTTTAGTATTTATAAAATAGTCTTAACCTCCTAAATTCCCTGATACCCTTGGGTTTATAGAATACACTTCGTGATATTCTGCTTTAGCATATATACAACATATGTATATGAATATATATACACATATACATATAAATATGTATACACACATATATTAATTTGTTTACAAATGGTTGTTTAAAAGTTTTTTTAAAACCTTATAAGAAAACAATAAGTGATTTTTTTAAAGGAGCATTAAAAGGCAGAAGTGTAAATCAGAAGACATTTAATATATTATACATGTAATTTTTAAAACATTAAAGCAAACCTTATGAGAAAAAAACACTTCAAAGATTTAAAATAAGAGAGATGATAGTTACCATATTTTACAAGATAGCATATTCATAATTTGATTCCATTTTTATCTCTTACCCAAACTATACTTTGAATATACCAATGTGGAATTCTTGTCTAATAGATTAATTTTAAATAGTTCAAAACACTTGAGACAAGATTCAAGTATTTAAAGATTTAAGTGGAAACAAAAGGAATCAGTGTCTATGAAATATAAATAATAAATGGCATTATGAATGTTAATAGTTATTGTTTATTGCTTTCTATTTAGCACGCAATCGTATTCTGCTGTGTATTTGTTATTTAACCCCAAATGAGAAAGCAGACCTAAGTTGCCTGCACTCTGCCCAGAGCAAGGAAGCTCTGACTCAAAAATCAACTGTTCTTATTTGAAGCCTACTCCTGAAACATAAGGAAGTCAGACACACTGATGCCTTCTTCAAACCTTCTGTTTCACATCTGGAAGATAAAAAATGCAGCAATAATGACTACACAGGAAAACACCACAAATTTTTTCTTGAAATATGCAGTGAGCCAGTTCTTTCTTGCAATAAAAGGATCAAGTAGAATATTTCACATCTAATTAGCAATCTTAAGAAAGTGAATTAACACCTTCTATCTGAGGTCAGGCACAGTTAAATCTCCATTGTTCAGAACTAGGGGAACCTTTCTGGAGAGGTCAGTGATAGTAAATTGCTGGGATGCATTGTAAAAGGAATCACACAAGGCGCCATGGTGGGAAACGAACATTTCTCCACAAAACAGAATGAGAGGAAAACAGAACAGATCAAACACCCATGGTAGTTTATCTTCCCACTAGCCTGTAAATCCTTCTTGGGCAGAAGTGCTTTATAATTCATGTTTTAATTTCCCTAATGGCAGAATGCTGAGGCACATGGAAGTTATTCAATATATGTTTATTTTTTAAAACACTGCACGGTGATATGTTTATTGTTATAAAAAATAAAACCTACCTATATGATTATTAATATTGTCCAAAACTTGTTCCAATGTATCATTTTGTTACTAATGAGTAAATGATTAAAGAACTATTCACTGTGAAATTAGTAAAGTTATTAGCTCAAACAGCTTTTTGAACCATAGATGGCTTTTACAGGTTTTCATCAATGTGCTAAGTTGTACATCCAAGCTAAGCTAAAAATCCAACGTGGGTTGTAAGAAACATCTATCTTTGAAACTATTTAAATTTATCTCCTCACATCAGAGATCATGCATTTTCAAGCTTAGTTACTACATACACAAACATATATACATATATTACATATATATTTTATGTACATATATGTTTATGTGTTTATGGTTTATATATATGTGCATACACACACACACACACACACATATAATAAAAGCATGGTGGATAACTATGTAGCACCACTCTTTTAATACACACCAGTGAAAAGTCATTTACAAAAAACTGAAAGTAAAAGAATTCTTAAAACCTAAACCTATAATTTGTGCCTTGTTTTTCTATAATTATCATTAAAAGTCTTATCAGGCTACTTACAATGACAAGGAATTATTTCCATTAAATTGGTAGTAGTCAGCTGAAATGTGGCACAATGATGACAAGGAAACAAACAGCTGTTATAATTTCAAACAAAAATGAGTTTTCATTTAATTAAAATTGTAAAGGAAGATATCAGGCATTATTCACAAACTCCATTTAGACCTCCTCTATTACCTAGTTCAAGAGATTCTTTTCACTCAAGAAATGCTTCATAAAATTGAGCAAATAGCATTCTTTTGCAAAGTTATTGAAAATGCTCTTTCCTCTGAAAACGGCTCTGCACAGATCCTAGATCCACCTAGATGCCTCTCAGCAGCCTACCTTCATGCTCTGCTCTAAGACCCAGTCCTCAGAAGCAGCACTCAGTGGAGGCCTCCTAATCTTCAGATTGGCAGGCTGACATACTGAGACTACTTGCTTACAAACTAATGGTTTGTTTAACCGAAGCATGGATAAATCACCTATTTATTAAGCTGTCAGTCTCTGGAGACACAGAGGTATGAATTTAAACCCAGAGTTCTGTTATTTCAAGCTTCACAGATCATTAACACATTAGTTAACTGCTTTAAATTTCATTTTTCTCATCTAAAAAAACAGTGTAAGAGTAATACCTGATGTGGGGGCAGCATAGATTAAAAACTAAGGGGCAGTATGCAGATGTACGACCGGGAGAGTTGACTGGCTGACAAAACATAGGACACTCCCAAAGCAACCTGTGTAGAGACAGACCCCTTAGTTACTCCTGCCAGTGAACTCCAGGCAACTCGCATGAGAAATCCAACTCTCATGAGAACTCCAACTCTAAGGAGAGCTGCAGCCCACGAGTAGGTCCAAAGGGAGATCCTTGCACCCTGGTATATGAGATACCATTTTAACAGCAAGCTCTTCCTCCTGTAATCCTCCAAGCATCATGCATCATTTTTGTTTAGTTGTTTTCCAATAAACTTTCCACATGGAATAAGGTGTTTTTCCTTGAATTCTTTTTTGGGATAGACTTCACACTCATTCAGTCTTAATCACATCAGCACCTATCTTGTAACTCCATTTTAAAAATTAAACTAGACATAGAGAAGACTCAATGCAGTCACTGGCAGAAGTCAGTGCTCAATACTAGGTTGCTATATTAATCAGAATAGGCTAGACTAGGCTATTAAGTTAACTCTGAAATTTATAGCAGAGAATTGCAAAAGATTGCTTCTCAGTTACAGTAGAATTATTTTAGGTTTGGAGGGTTCTTTAAACAATTATCAGATTGTGACTTAGGCAACCTGCTTACGCCTGTCCTATCACTATGCTGTCTCTGTTGTGTCTCCCATGGTCTTCACAGAATTGTATAGAATTTTTTTAAAGACCTGATGTAGAAATGATTTGAATCTACTTTATCTGCCTTATCTACCAGATATTATATAGTCACATGCAAGGAAAGGTGGGAAATATAGTCTTTCTACTGTCTCAGGAAGAAGACCATATTGTAAATAAGTGTTTATAAGTATTTATGAGCTCATTTTTAGCCATAGTTACTACTACCTTTATGCTTAGAATTATATCACATCAATATTATGCTTTATTTTTAGCTAAATGAATTGATTAACTTTAGTAAAAATCTTTGCATACATCAAGAAATTCCAGACCAATATAAATTATCTGCTCACATTCTCAGTATCTGCCTAACATTATTCATCCCAATAGCTTCACAATTGCACACTATATTCACTACATTTTATGTGATTAACGTTTTGGACCCAAGTTTGGTTTTACTGGGTTTAAAATGTCTTTATGACATGTACTAAGAGTTCCCAAGAAGTTCAGTCAAATTTACCTTTCATAATATAAGGATCATATATGTGATTACTGATGAAAGTTATCTGTATAGAGAGTCAAGATGTGATATATATAAAGAATGAGACTGAAAAATGAGAAGATACATTCTGATTCTACCTCTTATTACAAATTAGATACATTTTCTAGTCCTACTTTACACATAAAAAAAGCTAGTGACTTGCTTTAATAACAAGGTCATATAAAATTCAAACCCAGATCTAACTAACTGAAAAGTTCAGAAACCATAAAGCTGTTTCTTCGAGAGCTCTGCCATTTTAAAAATTAGCACTTCCTATTGCTATAGTTATTGTTGTAGTTATAAGGAGCAACGTTGGCTTTTTCCATTTTATCTTAGGAAGACTTTCTTTTCTAGTCATTTAAAGTTGGGTTTGCTATAAGACACTTGGAAAATGAAAAGGCAGCTAATTCATGACACTGATACAGTTTAGAGAATCAGCAAAACTATACAGAACATTTAATTTTAAATTCAAATGGCACTTATGCTGCTACATATGTGAGATACTAATAAATATTCAGCTCAAATAGGTTTCTGATTCCTCTAGCCTTCAGATGTAGGTGGATCAAAAATTAAAATCAGGTCATCATTAGAATGTTAAGTAGATGGGTACTGTTTCCTTTCACTACTGTAAATTTTGATTTAAAAAATCCCTAGAGCGAGAGAGAAGAGCTGACCATTTCTAGGAGTGAGAATAGTATGTTTCATAGGCTGGTAAAATATTAAAAGACTGAACTCTGACATTACCGACAAAAATTATTATATAAAAAGCTAATGAAATCAACCAAACAATTTCTTTGACAATGATTTTGTTGAGGACTGGGTACTTGCATATGATATCAGGTTCTTAATGAAAGAACAAATCCAGAATTTTTACCAGTCTAGGAACAAAAAGATGGAGAGCAATCACTTTAAGAAACTTTAACGTGCTAAAAATATAATGCTTTGATAGTTAATGAAAGTATATCTTCCTTTACACAGCAGTATAGGAAAGTAGGAATTTGGGTATATCTAGTTGTCAGATGATTAAACTAAACCCGGGGCAGCTAAGTGTTTGCTGTGGTAAGATAGATTGCATTTCCCCACTTTGAAAGTTAGGTTTAACTAAATTACCAATATTTTTAGATTCCTCATCAAATTATCGAGCAATCTTTCCAAAAAATGCGTATGTATGTACACAAACAGTAAAATTTTGCTCAGCAGATCTTCATGTAATAAACTACTATGTATTGTTTATTTTGTTACAATAAAAAGATGTGGGAGGGAGAGAGTGGAATATCATGGCTTAAAAATGTTAGCAGACAATTACATAAGTGATGGATCATCCCTTATTTTATTAAAATATACTCACAAGAAAGGGGAGCAAAATTTATAGAACACATTCCACATGTAAGCACTATGAGTGCTGGTTTGCAGAAATCCATTCTTCTTTCTTAACAACGAATCTAGAAGGGGAGTATTTTGCCCATCTTTGCAGACGGCAAGATCACGAATTGCATACTTAAGCCATATTTATATTGTAGAACTGGGATTGAAATTTAGGTGTGTCAGAGTCTTTGCAGCATATTGCAGTCTCTTCTTCCTCATATCTTTAACTGCTAATGCTCCTGGGATTAATGAGATCCTTAACTTTATTACGTACTAGGTGAAGCAGCATATTCATTTAACTACCCTCTATTCACCTCTTTGGAGCTTCATATAGAATTCTTTTTAAAAAAATAAAATGGCAGTATTCACTCCATTTATTTATGTCCTGCATTTACAAAAGCCAACCAATAAATATCTGCAGTACCTTGATTTGAACTTGAAAGAAAACTGGGCTCTTAACCATGTGTGGTGAAAATATGAAATTTATATTTCTATTAGATGAATCCTGATATCCTGGGCTAATATTGTCTAGTCTTGATAATCTATAGTTCTGGCACACAACAAAAAGCTATAAATTAGATCAATAAATGCCATGAGTTTCAGTGGAATATCCTGGTTTAGGGCACTTTAGAAACAGGATATTGTGAACAGTGCACTGAACTAATTATTTCTGTATTTTATGAATGAATTTTATGATTGCAATTTCCCCATTTTTATTAGAGACAGATTGCATTTCATAATTTTTGTTGCACCCAGTGTTCGCCTACTGAGCTGTGGAACACAGTAAAGTTGAACTAAGGATTTGCTACTGAAAAAGAGCAGTATCCCTGGCTTCCAGATGGCTTTTAACAATGAAGTTGGGAGGCAGAGGAAAGAATTAAAATTAATATGGAACCTACTATGATAAACTAGATATGTGGAGTTTTCCAAAATTATATCCTTGATCCTCACAGTACTTCTGTTGATTATTTTATTGCTGTTTAATGGATAGTTTACAGTGATGAAGTAAGATATGCAAGATCAAGAGAGAGAAATACTTTAAACTCTCATTATATCTCACTCTTGTGGTTGCTTACTGTCAGTCAAACCCTATCACAGGTGAGAGAGCAAGGGACCCTGAAGATATCAAGAGATAACAAGACAGGACTGAAAATTGATGGGAAAGGGAAGTGGTGAGAGAGAATAACTAGTATACCTGAGTTTGAGTAGTAACTTCTCTACTCACAATGTGAAATTAGACATTTTACTTCACTGATCTACTCTGACTTTCCACAACTGGTTATTATGAAACAATAGATTAAAATATTTAACATAGTGCTAAGAAGGTAAAGGATGTTCTATAAACATTTGCTGAATGTAAACTTAAATGAAAATTGTGGTGTCTGTGGTACGGAGATGAGAGAATTGGGTTGACAACTGTGCAAGCAAATGAGCTCCATGAACAAAGGTCCAGTTTCCTAAAGAGTTAAGCTAAATAGATATATGCTCATTGGCAGTTAATTATAGTTTCAGATCTAAATATATAGTCAAAGCCCAATCACTATGAAGCTTTCAGTGGTCATCTAGTCAGAATCAAAAATAACATCAAGGATTATTAAAAATAATAAGTTACATACTTTATCTTTGGGACTGGGAATTGAAAGATCTTTGTATCTCATTTTGAGCTCACATGGCACATTTATCTATACAATTAATAACATATTGCCTATTAATTCATATCAGGAGAAAAATGAATGCAACCTCTTGTGAGGTTGCTATTTCTGAAAATAATCTTTAGTACAAATGGATGGGTTATATTGTACTGGAGCATACAGAGATAGTCACCAAACCCAAGCTTAGTTTATATGACTTATTTTTTCTGAGAAAGAAGCTAATTGCTACAGAAGCCAAGTAAGTCATATTTATAATCCTATTTTAGAGAAATATCAGGATTTTTTTTTTACTGAGACAACTTTCCACTCTTGAGTCTTGGGTTGTTAATTTCTTTTTTAATGAGACAAGATACTCCAAAACCCTTCCAATAAATTATTTAAACAAAATTAAGGACATCATTCCAGGATGGCACACTGTTAAGATCTCCAGCTCATGTCTACCCCACAGTCATAAGAAAACTACAGTCATTTATGAATTACGGCCTTTGAAAAAGAATATGGACCAGTATGTTCACAAAGAGAAGGGACATGTCTTTGAAAGTCTATCAGTCTCAGTACGAATGCCACCATGTACCAAGAGAATGGAGTCAATCAGAGAGAATAGTGATACAGACCCTCTGCCTGGGGCTAAAGGTCTTGACCCCTTAGCAGATGCCACCACTTTTGAGAACAGAACCCAGAATGTATCCAAATGGCACAGAAAATAGAGAGAAAATAGTAATAAACAATATTAATAACATTTTTTTTTCTCTTTGGGAAAATGGGACTCTGGAGTATAAAGAATGCAGAGCAGAGAGCACAGGGAACATGTAGATAAAGTATGCACAGACCTGACTCCATACTTTCATTTTTCCAACCAAAAACTTCAGAGTGGGGAAGAAGAAAAGGATACGGATATTCTTCCTGTAAACCAAGATGCTGCTGGACACCCTCTCTCTCTATCCCTTATCTTCTTGACACCAGCAATGGAAGCCGTTGTATTGCAACAAGGCCCACAGGATAAAATTCGCAGCCTCTCATTTGCACTAGTGCACTTAGGTATAACATGGTGTGTGTCTGCAGTTATGGTCCTCTGGTTCCCAGGGCTGTCTACAGCATTATTTTGCCCTGGGTGGGGATAGATAGCAGGATCCGTAATTTCAGTGCAGATAGCTAAGCAATTTAATGCAAAGAGATTTCCACAGCTCTCTCAGGGACAGTCATTAGAGAAACTCCAAAAAAATAAGGACTCTGAATCCCTGTGAGGTACTGATAAACAACTTTCCTTATCTGCATGCTGCCTTCTAGAAATCCCATTCCTGGTCTTCTTGTATGCACTCACTATTGGTGCTGCTACTTAACTGGAGAACTGGGAAACATTCACAGAGAGACTGTACATTACCATGATCAGCTCCCAAAGACCCCAAAAGTATTGAAGTCAAAAGTTAGAAGGAAGGAAATAATAAAAATAAAATAAATTGAACAGAAATAAATGAAATAGAAATCAAAAAGATAATTCAGAAAGTCAATGAAATGACAACTTCTTCTTTGAAAAATAAATAACACTGGCAATTCTTTGACTAGGCGCATTACAAAAAGAAAGATCTAATAACTAGAATCAAAAATGAAAAGGGATGGAGATTAGCCAAAATGACCACCTGGTAGCAGCACAGTCTTTCCTCCTCCCTTCAGAGCAACTAGGAATCAGCTATGATATAGACATAAATGTTGGAGAAAAGCAGGTGCAGAAACCACAGAAACATCAATAGCATTCACCACCAGAAAAGCTAGGCAAAAATGTCAAGATTCAGAGATACATTGCAGATTTGGAATTCCCAGCATCAGGGAGATAAAAGGCCATAGCTGAGATGGTGTAGAGCCTTGGGAAGAACTAAAATATAATAAGATCTTGTAAAACTCAATAACAGAAAAATAGACATCTAATCAAAAAATGGGAAGAAGAATTGGAGAGACATTTTTTCTGAAAGGATATACAAATGGTCAACAAGCACATGAAAAGATGTTCCTACTCACTGGCTGTCAGAGAAATTATGCAATTCAAAACAACATTGAGATATCACCTTATACTGTTATTATCTAATAGTCTGGAAACAACAAATGTTGGCAAAGATGTGGAGAAAAGGGAACATTCTATGCTGCTGGTGGAGTTCAAATTTGTGCAACCTTTATGGAAAATAGTATAGAGATTCCTCAAAAAGTTGAATATGGAAATCCCATATGATACCATCATCCTACTTTTGAATATTTACCCAAAAGATACGAAGACACTAATTCATAGAGATTTATGCAACCTCATGTTTATCGCAGTCCTATTCACAATAATGAAGAACTAGAAACTTCCTAAGTGTACAATTTTTAATGAATGGATAAAGTAGATTGTACATGCATACAATGGAATACTACACAACCATTAGAAGAGATTAAAATCTGCCATTTGAATCAACATGAATGCATCTAGAGGAGATTATGCTAAGTGAAATAAATTGAAGAGGAAGATAGATACTAGGTGATCTCACTCATAGGTAGAATATGAATAGACAAAACAAAGGAACAGAAGAAACAAAACTAACGCTTGGATACTGGCAATAGAATTGAGGTTATCCATTTGGGAATGGGAAGTGGGTAGGTAGGCAAGTGATGGCAGAACCCACTGGACAGTGGGTAAAACACTTGGTATTTGGGGAGGGCAAGTTGTGTTGACATATACCTGAGGAGTGGGGAAACTTCAAATATGGGAAACCTGCATATATGAGTCTATTTTAATTTGCAAAACAAAGTTACCAAAATAAAATACTTAAAATGTTAAAAAAAAATGAAAGGGAACAAATTATTTCTCAGAAATATAGAGCATCATAAGAGACTACTATGAAAAGTTTTATGTCAATAAAATGAACAACTCAGAAGACAGAAAAATTCCTGGAACACTATCACAATCTAGGACATTTAGAATTATTCAAAAGTCTCATCAAAATAAAAGCTCAGGATCAGATGGCTAGTGAATTTTATCAAAACTTCAGAGAACAATTAATATCTAATCTTTCCAAATTCTTGCAAAAAATTGAAGAACATTTTCAAACACTTTCTATAAAGCCAGCATTACATGAATATAAAAGCAGACAAGGACGTCATGATGAAAGAAAATTACAGACCAATATTTCTGATAAATATGAATGCAAAAATCCTCAACAAAATATTAGTAAAGAAAATTCAACAATATATTAAAAAGATTACCCATCGTAAACAAGTGAGATTCATTCCACTGATGACAGTAAGTTTAAACCTCAGCAAATCACCACATCAACAAAAGGAAGAAAAAAATCATATTATTACATCAGTAGGTGCAGAAAAAGTATTTAACAAGGTCAACACTGATTTGTGATTTCAAAAAACTCAGTAAATATGGATGCAGGAACACACCACAATAAAGACCATATGTGATAAACCCACAGCTAATGCCATACTGAGTGGTGAAACTGAAAACTTTTCCTCTAATCTATCACTATGCTGATGACATGATAATATACATAGAAATCTTTAATGACTTCAATAAAAGACTATTAGAATTGATAAATTAGTTCAGTAAATTGGTAGGCTACAAAAATTTATTGTATCTTTATGTACAATAAAATAGAAAAGAAATAATTAAGAAAGCAAGTCCATTTATAATAGAGACAAAAATGATTAAATACCTTGGCATAAACTAAACAGAGGAGGTGAAATACCTGTACAATGAAAACTATATTATTGAAAATAAATAGAAAAAGATACAAAAAGAGACAAAGATATCCCATATTTGTGGTTAGGAATAAATAATATTGTTAAAACGGCCATTGTACCCAAAGCAAAATATAGATTTAATGCAATCCTTATCAAATTCCATTGACATTTTGAAGGAAATAAACAAACAAAAAATGTTTATATGGAATCACAAAAGATCTCCAATAGCCAAAACAATCATTACAAATAAATAAATAAATAAATAAAATAAAGTGCAAGCTTTCAAACTATATGACAAAGCAATAGTAATCAAAATAGTACAAACAGGCAAAGATTCGGGGGAAAAAAGAATCCTTTCATTTTGTTAGCGGAAGTCTGATTTGATGTCACTGTTAAGGAAAATAATATGGCTAGTCCTCAAATAATAGATAGGAAATTCTGTATGATAGCATTATCCAACTGCTGTGTATTTACCCCAAAATACTAATTTGAGGAGATACAAGCATCCTAATGTTTATTACAGTTATTTACAATAGCTAAGAAATTAAAACAATCTAAGTGCCTATGGACAAATAAATGGGCAAATTTGAAGTGCTCAATGCAAAACGGGATGCTATTAAATAACCCTTTAAAGATGAAACCCTCCCATTTGTGAAAACATGGATGGTACTAGAAGGGATTGTGCTAAGTAAAATAAATCAGGAGAAAGACTAACCTAGGATGATCTCACTCTTGTGGAATATAAAGAAACAAAGCAAACAGACAAAACAAAAATTAAACCTTGAACACTGACAACAAAACTGAGATCACCAGAAGGGTGGGAGTGGGAGGGGGAAGAAAGGGATGGTGGGGGTTCCACAGACAGTGGTGAAGGACTGTTGGAAATTTATTTGATATATTTGATAACAGTGAACTGCATATCTAAACACACACACACACAGACACACACAGAGTGACCTCAATAATAAAAAACCAAAACACAACAAAATATTAAAGTAGTTATTATTTTATTTCTAGCAACTAAGATAACTTCAACTAATAGGAGGCTATTTATTTATTTATTCCAGGGTTTCTCCCTTAGTACTGCTGACATGTTGGACTACTCTCTGTTGTGAGGGACTTACCTGTACATTGTAAGATGTTTAGCAATATCCCTGGTCTCTGTTAATAGAGGCTAATATCAGCTGCAGTTGTGACCATCAAAAGTATCTCTGGATAATAACAAATATCCCTGGTGTGGGATGGGAGTCAAATTGTTCTTTATTGATCATCACTGATTTGGACTAAGAGGAAACTATAAGTGGGTAAAAAAAAACTGTTAATCTCATTCTTTTTGGGTAAAAGTTTTTGGTTAAAAAGTATGTTCTAAATTTGCAGAAGCAGGCTTAAGATCTAGCTCCACTGCTTGTTCTATGTCTTCGGGTAAAGTATTTTGTCTCACTGCTTGAGTCCTTACTTTAAAAATGGGATACCACAATCAAAGTCACTAATAATTATGAGCTAGTGGATACATGAAAGACCAAGAACATGTTAGGGCCTCGACTGCAGTTTGCAGTCTTCCCTTCCTCAGCACCAAACTCAGTGGGTTTCACTTAGAAATAAATCAGTCACCTTTCTTAAATGAATAAATGATTTAAAAGCCAGTGGCCGTGTATGTGCATGAATCTATAGTCATTTCCAACACTTCTGTTTGCTTATAATGAAATTTCAATTAAGTAAGAGAGACAAAACTTCTGTTTGCACACAAATATCAGGGCAATTAATAATTCTGGGAAGCAAATACACTGGCATTTAATAGAGAGTTTAGCAAAATATTGTATTTACACTGTTTGCCACAAGTAGACGTGATCTTCTAGGCAAACATAAAGTTGCATGCAAATTATTTATGTGCAAATTTTCTAAAATAACAAAATCTGAACCTCTGGAAGAACTGAGTACCTCTCAGGTAGTCAGCTTGTTTTAAGCCCTACAGGTAGTACAAGTTCTACTGAAGTGTTTTCCTGAAGCAGAGTTTTTCAGTTTCATCAAGAAGTATTTAGAACAAAAAAGAACCTTTAAGGGTACCTCTGATGAGAGATTGTTAAGGTGAATTTAAGTCTAACTTTGCAATGGAAAAACCCAAGGGTTGAGACTTGCTGAATTTTTACTCTGATAAAGAAAGCAGAACAACTTCTTTCTTTTCTCTCTACTATTTCCTTCTTTTTTTCTTGAACATTTGGACAGAGGAAAACTGTGATTAGTGTTATGAGAAAAGACGGGTTGGGGTGGAGTGGGGTGGGAATCACAGTCCCATTCACTGAACATCCATGTGGACCTTCTTTACGCAAAGCTCTCATTGGCTGGTAGGGATTTATTAAGCCTGGGTAGCTCCTAAATCCCAGAACTACGTTTTGTTTTTTGCGACAAATGCTTCATGAATTTCTCTATTGTCAGTTATTAGACTGCCTCCCTCACTAGATTTAAAAATCCTCAGAGTAAGATAACCTAACTTGTTATTATATCTCTAAATCCTAGGACAGTGCTATACACACATTAAGGACCTCCCCAAGGATCAAGTCTTGTTTGAAAAAGTGGATACATGCATGTTACTATTCCTGGGAAAATGCATTTTTAAACACCTACATATCAGGTAATTATTGGGTGAGTTAAATTTAATTTAACTTTACCCCCTTCTGTGTTATATGAGATGGGAAATCAAGATAAATTTAACAACTACCTTGACTTCAAGCTGCGCTGTTACAGACAAAAGACTCTAGAAAGAAAGCACAGGCAGCAGAAGCAACTTACTGAAAGCTCAGAGCTCCTGTAAATACTCAAAGTCATGGAGTGGGTGCTTTAATTATCCAAAGAACTGGGGCCTTAATTTGGTTGGTTCTGTAGTGTAATAACAACTCTTAATTGTGGACAAAGCTCTCAGCGATATCACTAGCCAGACTGGAGGAGACGGGCACACAGCCTCCATTATGAAGTTCCAATATTGGGGCTACTCTTTATGCCTTACACTTTAAAAGCCATGAGGGAGAGGGAAGGCTCATCTCTGCAAGTATCAGCAGAGTCAAAGGAACTTACGTTTTTTCATGTACCCTTTTGGGATAACTGCTAACTTTAAAGAATCTGCAAACTACTTTGAGCAATTTATTATCAAAGCTAGACTTAGCAAGGCATTTTACTTGAAAAATGGAAATACTGCTCTTTTGTTTTTTCTCATTTCATTTTAAAGGCCCCTTTCTGATCTGATAAAGGAGAGACACCCAGTTGCTCAACCAAGTGCCCTCAAATCCTAGAGAAGTATTTTATCTTTGTATTTAAGCAAAGCGAGTCATCATATGTGTCTTCCCATACTTTTTGTTAAATGTAAATGTTGGTTCCCCACCCCTACACTTTGTAGGGTAGAGTTAGTCATTATAGGCATTACATAAGTCACTTATTCAGGACATAAACTACTCATCAGTATATCTTTTGCACCACCCCCTGTGCTAAGTATTAATTCTCCAGGAATGGAGGTGAGATTGGAGAGCATGAAAGACAGGATCTGTAAATAGAGCACTGAATAAGAAAGAGAAAGGAATACGCAGAGCAAAAGAATGATTTCAGGGCTCTGGAGCTTAGAGGAGGGTGGTGAGACATGAAAATCGAGGTATAAGAGGAGCCTGACCTCAAGGAGTGGGAGCCATGTTAGAGAGCTTAAACTTGGTATAGAAGAAAACAGAGAGCATTCATTTGAAAAAGAGGTGTTTGCAAATGATTAGTGCAGTAGAGAATTCACTGATGAATGGTAGCCAGCAGCCATATGTGTTATGAAGCACTTAAAAGGTGGCTAGTCTAAATTGAGATGTGTGATGAATTTCAAATATACACTGGATTTTAAAGAATTAAATACAAAAACGTGAAATATATCACTACTAATTTTATATATACTGAAATATTTTATATAGAGTGGGTTACATAGATGATCTATTATTAAGAGCATCTGTTTCTTTTGACATTCTAATATGGATACCAGAAAATTTTAAATTATCTATGTGAACTGAATTATATTTCTACAATATATTCACTAAACTTTTAATCTAGACAGATCAAAAGACATGATGAAAAGAAAATCAAACTGCTTAAGGAAACTCCTGGGATTAAGGGCGAGAGCAAGTAAATTCTCATAATTTGCCTTTCCTTGAGAAAACACTTTTTTTGTATGAAAGAAATGGTGACCTCTCACCCACTCTGTGCTTCCCAGGGCACACTGCTCCAGCAGGAAAAACCTCGGAGCCACCAAACCGAGGCCAACTCAAAAGACAGGAGAAAAGTTGTAAAATAGAAAACTCAAAGTTGAGCTCCAGTAATAAATGGAGCTTACCTGTATTTTGCTCTTAATGATATCGAAGGAGGATTTAATAAAAGTGACAACTGATGAATAATTAAAAATAGTTTTTTTATAAAGGATCATGCTATTATCTTTAAGATATTATTCAGAAAGAGATAAAATTCAGGAAAGTTGCTGTAGCAAAATCTGCCTATTTCTACCCGTTTTATATGTATGGAAATGTCTCAGTGCTTACATTTAAAAAAAAATAGAAAAATAACAAAACTGATGCTGAATCTTGTCTTAGTCTATGAATAATATTCATCCATAACATGTTCACTTAATTAAAAAAATTATTAAAACATTCTGCTTTTGTCTTTAATAAGAATTTGCTAATGTTAAAGTACATGTATATGATTTTGATCAATGTGTGAAGAACAACTGTAATAATAGCTCTCAATCAAGAAGAAAAAATTAACACTTAAAGATTTATGTCCCAGGAAATAAGGATAATCTAATTTACATATTTTTTTTGTTTCAAGGCGTTCACTAGCTTAATCAATAAAAAACTTCCAAACATAACAGATAGATTACATTAGGATAAAATTATGTGGGGTAAGTGAATTGGAAACACAAGTTCGGGGATAAAATTCAACAAAGTAAGATTTCTTATTGTTGAAGAAGCTCTGTTCATGTATTTTTAAAATGGATGCTCGTCTGTATTAAAATCACTCTAGTATTTAGATTCCATTGAATAAATTTAAAAGGGTGATGTAACAGTTTTTACATTTAAATGTTAGGTTTTACAATGTGCGGTAAATTACATTCTCTGTAACTATTTACATTTATGATGAAAAATTGCAGATGTCAACAAAAAATGTCTCAGGGGATGTAAAAGTATTCTTCTTAATGCTCCTATAGGGTATATGCACTAAACGGTTTGGAGACCAGTGATATAGATGATAGACTCAGAGGCTTGGTGGTCTATCAAGAATCTAGGCTGGAGGAGAGGCCACTACTGTGCACCCCCTCAGAGAGTAAGCCTGGTTTAGCTGCTAAGTCACAATGCATTTTCTTCAGGGCAATTCTTCACTGTGAAAGTAACTCTTCATACTGAGAATTCTCCTGTGTGTCCCAGGCCTCCAGGCACTAAATGCCAGTAGCAATCTCTTTTCCTCATTAAGTCACCCCAAAGGGTCCCAAGCATCTCCGGGACAGCAGTCCTTGCCCTGTCGGAGCCCCACTAGAAGAAGCATTGCTATTCCTGCTTTTGTAGATTCATTATAGAGACCCTAAAGCAAGATTTGCAGATGCAGTATAGAGACCTTAAAGCAAGTTTCTGCCACTGTGTTTGGCTCAAACTCGGTTTGCCATGAGGCCTGTCAGGAATTCAACATATCACACTGTCACACCAGGACCATAATATGACATGAGAGAGACAGCTTTAAGTTTCCATCCAGATAATAGTGGAATTGTGCTCTTAAAAGAGACTTGGAGTTCAGACCATGATTTTATGTGCACCCCAGGAAGCACACCTGCTCCACCCATCAATATTTGGTGGCTATTGAAGAGAAGGCAGGGCTGACATGCTGTCAGAATGTACCAGTAAGGAACGAAACTCAAGCTGGGACTTGTGTGGAGTTGCCCAGGAGGAGTCTGGGCCACGGAATGATTGTCTTCTTCATCTAGACTGGGATTTGCTATTAGCTGCCTGTCAGGGGTAAAGGTCATGGGCATGGGCATGGGTGGGCATGGGCAGTGCAGAGATGGGGAGAGGGTGACTCCATGTGCTATAAAAACTGGCACAATAGAACATCTAAAGTAATGTTCTCTGTTTGGGTGATTCTGTCTCTAGCTTCAGCAGTGAGGACTCATACAGTACAATGAAGAGATGTCTGGCCTTTTCCTCTCGGTTACTCTCTCTGATATCCCTATCCATTCCACACTGGTTGAGGAACCCTTCTCCTGCCCTTTTAGATCACTCTCTGATTCCTTCTATAATCATACTATTTATATTCTTGGTGTGTGGCCAGTCTGATGCAATACAAGAAAAAGGAAGAGAATAAAGTAATTGTCTACAACATCATACGTCGAGGACTCTAAGTCTCCCCTGTGATTTTTCTCTATAGTTTTCTCACCATTTTCTCTCTGTTTCTATGTTATATCATTTGTACTATTTCTTTCTTTCTTTCTTTTAAGGAAAAGGTGCAGCAGGAGTGAAGGAGAGGAGTAGGCAGGCAAGAAGAGAGAGGAAGAGGAAGTACTTTATTTTTTTTATTAGTTGTTCACATTGGTTGCTCCCTCAGGACTCAGGACTTGAACCTGGGACCTTGGGGTGTATGTGGGACTCCTTCTAGGTGTAGTAGACCACTAGGTCACTGGGCATATCCTTTTGGGCTATTTATTGATAACTTCAGTTTTCAGATACAGTTTGGATGTGTTTGTAGTGAGTGCAGTAAGTGACTACAGTGAGTACAGCAACCCAACTGAGTATTCTGAGATAAAACAGTGTGGGGCAGTGAATATTTTGTTGGATCTCAAGGCTCTCCAGAGTCTTGAGTGAAGTGAAGGTGGTACTCATGGCACTAGCACTCAACATCCGATTTACACAAACTACTTGCTAGGCAAACCTTGCATTTGACATGACATCAAAAAGAAGACACACAAGCTATGAGACAGAAGTTGTGATAGAGAAAGCCAATAGTGAACTTTATATAATAAAAAACTTTATAGAATAGCATACCAAGAAATATCTTTAAATATAGTAGAAATTTAACATCAGTCTTGGGAGAGGCTTAAAGAATCAAAGGACAATATATGTTCAGAAAATCAAGTAGGCTTACAGACCACTGTGTGGAATGTTTAAAAAGCACACCCAATCCTGCTTCCTTATTGGGATTCCATTGAATGCTTATGTGTAGTTATTTTTCACCATACCAGAGCTCTGTGAGCACCTGGTCCAACTTAAGCCAATTTGATTCTTTCCCTCTTCTGTATCGCAATCTAAAGACAAACACTGAAAATAATTTTTCTGTATAAGAGGGGCCTGCTTGTTTAAATAACTCCAGCAGCCAGATAGAAGCTACAGGAAAGAAGACTTTCTGAATACTCTTTAAGTGTCCTATAACATTAGCATTTTTAACCACCCTGTACTTGCCTCTCTGACATCCAGGTAATACTCAGAGTTATAGGCCATGAACATAATCTCTTTTTCTAACTTTTGTAATGTAACTGCCTATCAGACCACCTACCTACTCAAGAGTTGTAGTTATAAAAAGTTCACCCAGAAATGTAAAATGAGGGCAGTCTAAACAGAGTGATTCATTTGACTATTTCTGGGTTTAAATCATCAGATTAATTAATTGACAAAGTCTTTACTACATTTAAAAACGTATTTTGGGAACTGGAG